>CANDYM010000390.1:139164-175467 GCA_947397865.1 Polietes domitor
TGTCGTTCCGCATTCTCCTCATAAGTATAAATTTTGTAATATCCATTTATGTTCAGCGTTCACGTAATTAAAGGTTTTTACACCATTTTTATCTCTTTTTGTCCCGCGCGCACCTTAAAAATAACAAGTAAAAACGGCGTTAAGTTCGGCCGGGCCGAACTTTATATACCCTCCACCATTGATTGCATTCCACAGAGGATGTCGATTTTCGTAGAAGTGCAGTAATATTACAGGAAAATATAATTTTTTTATATAGCCAAATCAAAACAAATACAAATATTAAAAAAATAATTTTATAAATAAATATAATATTTTAATTATTTCAATCCACGCTTATAAGGCAAGGCTACCAATAAGTCAATTAAAAAAAAATTGTATTCTTCTATTTATATTTTCAAAAAGCTTAAATACCATAAATATTGGTAGATAGTGGGTGCTACAGTTGGTTGTATTTCCATTCTATCCATTATCAGACGTACATAGTGCAAAATAACCTAACTTCATTATTCAGCCAATTTTGGCCGTAAAAGAAAAAGTACGAATTTGGAAAAATAAACTTTTTATTTTACGTGTCTATGCAGTCAGAGAAATGTATACACCGAATTCCATGATTCCACCTACGGCCATTTAGTAGGTACCATTTTTACCCCCTTAGGAGTACGACTATCTAAAATCTCTTTATTTGACTTTTCTACCCAATTAGAATTTCATCATTCTAGCTGCAGTCGTTCAGTTAGTACTATTTTTATCCCTTTGTACTATTTGTATCCCTTGAATTCCTTTTTTCCATTCCTTCCTTTTTCCATTTTGACCACAATAAGTACGAATTTTGAAAAATCCGTTTATTTTACGTGTCTACGCAATCAGAGGAATGTATACACCGAATTTCATTATACTAGGTGTAGCCGTCTGGTTGGTACCATTTTTATCCCTCCGTACCCATTGTGTCCCTTGAGAGTACGAAATTTGACCCTAAAAAGTTCGAATTTCGAAAAATCCGTTTATTGTCCGTGTCTACACAGTCAGAGGAATGTATACTCCAAATTGCATGACTCTAGCTGCGGTCATTTGATTGGTACTATCTTTATCCCTTTTTTCATTTTAACCCCAAGAAGTACGAATATCGAAAAATCCGTTTATTTTACGTGTCTACGCAATCAGAGGAATGTATACACAAAATTTCATTATTCTAGGTGTAGCCGTTTGGTTGGTACCATTTTTATCCCTCTATTTCCATTTTACCCCTTAAAAGTACTAATTTGGAAAAAATACTTTTATATTTTGTATCTACTCTATTAGAGGAATATACACACCGAATTTCGTGTTTCTAGCTGTTGTCGTTTAATATGTACCATTTTTATCCCTTTTTTGCCCCATTCCACCACCCCCTAAAAATTAGAATCACTTTATGGTGCACGTTTCTGCTATCAGGGGAATGTGCATGCCCAATATCAAGTAAGTACAAGCAGACATATTGAAAAAATATGCTTAAATACTCTAAAATATTAGGGATTATTATGGGTATTTTTAGTCCTTGTGAGGGAAAATTTTTCCCTTTGGGCCGATTTCGCCCCGTTTCAATCCCAACCGATCACCGACTATAAGACGCATTTATGGAAAATTTGAAAGTTCTAGCACTTTTCTTTTAGATGTTACCGTGCTTTCAACAGACGGACAGACAGACGGACGGACATGGCTAGATCGTCTTAGAATTTTATGACGATTAAGAATAAAGTATATATATTCTTGATCGTCATAAAATTCTCAGGGTCTCAGGTCGATATTTCAAGGTGTTACAAACGGACTGACAAAGTTAGTATACCCCCATCCTGGAGGTGGAGGGTATAAAAATATGCTTAAATACTTTAAAATATTATGGGTTATTATGTGGCTATGAACCATTTTTTTTATTTTTCGCGTCTACGCAGTCAAAGAAATGTACACACCGACTCTCGTTATTATAGCTGCAGCCGTTTGTTTGGTACCATTTGTATCCCCATTCACCCCATTTTCAGCCTAAAAGTACAAATTTCGAAAAAAAAATTTTGTTTCGCATTCCAAATTTCATGGTTCTAGCTGTTATCGTATTATCATTGGTACCGTTTGTATCCCTTTTGTCCCATTCCGTCCGCTATTTGTTGCGTACATTCCTCTTGTAGCGTAAAAACACCAAAAAGTAAATACACGTTTTAGCGGACGAAATGGTACCAATGATACGATAACAGCTACAGGGTGTTTTTTATTGGGGTATAGAACTTTATGTTGGCATCACTTTTTTAACTGGCGGCCATTTTGTCAGCTGTTAATATTTAGTTTGGTTTGCCATTTCATCATGAACAGGTTGACAAAAGAACAACGCTTGCAAATCGTGCAAATTTATTTCGAAAGTAATGGTTCAGTTCGCGAAGTTCACCGCAAGCTCCGTCCATTTAGCGCACGTCACAATCGAATTATTGAAGGAAACATTCGATGAGCGCATAATTTCGCGGAATAGACCTGTCAAGACCTGCCACCAAGATCGTGTGATTTGACACCATTGGATTATTTTCTTTGGGGATATATGAAGTCGCTCGTCTACGCCAACAAACCAGAAACGTTAGGGGACTTGGAAGCCAACATTCGTGGCGTTATTGCCAACCTGGACCTGTAGAATTGGCTATATTCGAGCCAGCCGCGGCGGCCACATGCCCGAAATCATATTTAAACATTAATGGCATAAAATTATCCTTCCAATAAAGACAAATTGATGGACATTAAAACGAGTTTCTTGTGTTTTATTTCAATTCGAAGTTCTATACCTCAATAAAAAACACCCTTTAGAAACATGAAATTTAGAATGTACATCCCTATAATTACGTAGACACATAAAATAGACACGTAAATTCGTACTTTTAAGGGATACTATTAGAAAAGAGGGATAAAAATGGTACCTACCAATCCGCTGAAGTTGAAATCATGAAATTCGGTGTGCACTTCCATCTGACTGTGAAGATGCAAAATAAAAATTAATTTTTACTTTTAGCCGGAAAATGGGGCGAATGGGGATAAAAATGGTACCAAAGGCTTCAGCTATAGTAATAAAAATCGGTGTGCTCATTCAGCTGACTGCAAAGATGCAAAATAAAAAAGATTTTGTCGCAATTTGTACTTTTAGGCAAAAATGGGGCGAATGGGGGTAAAAATGGTACCAACCAAACGGCTGCAGCTATAATAACGAAATTCAGTGTGTAAACTTCTCTGACTGCGGTGACGCAAATAATAGAGAGATATTTCGATATTCGTAGCATCGGGATCTAAATGGAATTAAAATTGTCTACAATCAAATCAAGAAATTGCAAATGGAGAAAATCGGACTTAGGGGAAGTTGTTTCTACCTATTAATATTTAGGGTACATTTTTAAAGATTTCTGACTAAAAAATATATTAACATTTTTATATAGGGCAGGATGCACTTCTATGTAATGTCGACAGCCTCTAATCTACCGATAATACTGTGGTGGATGATATATAAGATTTGGCCCGGCCGAACTTAACGTCTTTTTACTTGTTTTAATTTCTGTTTAATTAACGCGAAAACTCCTTTAAAAAGTGTACAACAGACTGTTTCAAATGACAGGTTATGCGATTCCCGACCGCAATGATTGACTTAATGAGGCAACAACATTATTTTTATACCCTACACCACTTCGTGGACTAGGGTATTAAAAGTTAGTTTTCCGCCAAATGTTTGTAACACCAAGAAATAATCGAGCTAGACCCACCTTTATGCATACGGATCGGCTTAGAATCACCCGCTGAATCGATTTAACGATGTCTGTCTGTCCGTCCGTCTGCTGTCCATCTAAGCTTGTTCGCACTCTACAGGTCGCAAATGTGGTCCGATTGTCATGAAATTTGGCAGAAGTTACTTTTTTGCCCTAGGAAGACCGGTATTGAATTTGGAGAAAATTGGTTCATATTTAGATATATCCCCCATACAAATGCCCCTCCCGATTTCACTTTTTCCACTTTAGAGACCGCATATTGTTCCCGATTTTCTTTAAAATTGGCGCAACATTTTTAATTGAACTAGAAACACCTATGCTGAAAGTGGGTAAGATCGGTTCAGATTTAGATATATCCCCCATACAAATGCCCCTCCCGATTTCACTTTTTCCGCTTTAGAAACCGCATATTGTTCCCGATTTTCTTTAAAATTGCCACAACATTTTATATTTGAACTAGAAACTCCTATGCTGAAAGTGGGTAAGATCGGTTCTGATTTAGATATAGCCCCAATACAAATGTCGCTCCCGATTTCACTTCCACCTATGGTGAAAGTGGGTCAGTTCGGTTCATATTTAGATATAGCCCCAAATGTTTCAGCTAGGAATACATTCCGTGAATGAGAAATGTATAGGCGCATGTCACAGGCCTCAAGTGTTGTTATAGGCCCCCTTCAAATGTCCGATTCATCCTATTACCGCTGTATAATCTGTATTTGTCATTGAATCTTGACCAATTTTCCAGATCATGTTATATTTACTATACTCGGAATATCTGCTGGAAAATTGGATCAATTACTTTATTATTTACCATATTCATTAAATTTGACTAAAGATGAATTTATAGTAACTGTATAATTTATATGAACTACATGAAATACCTGGGTTTAGTAATCAAAGAGAGGTATATACGCAGGGAGTGGTGAAGGGTGTTATATAGTCGGCCCCGCCCGACTTTAGCCTTTCCTTACTTGTTTATAATCTCTTTATATTGCGATATATACGAAATTCTTATAATGTCAAGACAAACTGAATATATGTAGATACTAATATGTATCCATATTTTGTGTTGCTTGGAAATCATTGCTGCTTCATGGAATACTCTGAAAACTTCCCTCTTCTCGTTGAGGCATCATCATACCAATGCCAGTATATTTTCCTGTTTGTGCTCTAATCTAAAAGTTTATGCCGCATTGTATGTAGATGTATATTGACACAAAGCATTAATTCATTTCGTACAATTACGTCCAATCAACATGTTGCAGCAACGGCTATGCAAAAGACGGGAGGGGGATATGAGGGCAGTGGCAGTAGCCTCGTGTAGCATAAGAATTAATTATAAGCTAAACTTTGTAATAGTTTCCAGAACAGCAAAACAACTACAAACACAAACTGAACACTGTATGTACACAATGTCTTCACAAACTTCAACAATCCATTCATTAAATGCCACTCAGGCGGCTAACACTACCGCCACCGCCGCTGCCATTGCCACTGCCACTAACAACGGTCTACAAGAACTATTCCTTCATCTTTGCCCCTCGCCGAAAAAAATATAAATATAAAAGTTAAATAAACTCATTCAAGACTAAACTTTGAATACAAACATACTATAGTCGTAAGCAATGTCCCTGCCTGCCGCTGCCAGCCACTGTGTGTGAAGTGTTTCCTAATCTCTAAGTAGCTGCTAAATGAAGTTTTTTTTCGCATTTTGTTCGTTTGTTTGTATGCTAATATGTGTGGAGGAGAAGATGGATGTAGATGGATGTGTGTTTCCACAAAGAAAACTAAATTTGCTTAAATTATGTGAAGCGAAATAAGTAAAACGGGCGTTAAGATTTGTCGGAACGAATTTTATATACCCTACACCATGGAGTGTATTCCATAGAATAACCAACAGATAACACTAAGCAACAGAAATTTAGTCGAAGGACTATGTATATTATTTTCTGCGATATTTTGGCTCGTAAACAATATTACGACAAGAGTACCTTTAATATTAATAATCTCAATGTGTAATTAAAGGTAGTCTCTTCAAACAGTCTCAAAAAAATATTTTTTCCGAAAAAGAAAATTGAAAAAATATCTGGTTTTATTTATAACGTAGAAAACAGTTTCTACATGTAAAAGATCTATGGATAATTTTTTATGCATACATTTTTAAAATAATGTGTAGTACATTTTATACTTCTATCTGTATTTGTAAGAAATCTTGAACGCAAGCTTTGAATCTGAACCGATCCGACCCATTTTTAATATATGTTTTCTAGTTGATATATGAGACGCTTTCCCAAATTTGGTGGAAATCTGTTAAATATGTGGCGGAAAGAATTGAACTGGGGGAGTCCTTTATATGGGAGATATATATAAATCTGAACCGATGTGACATAAATGACATTGTCCTTGAAAGATAATATAGTATGCTAGTATGTAAATTACCACTGTTAGTTTTAAGATATTTTATATTGTGTAAGGCTGAAATCCAAATCGTTTGCAAAAAAAGAAATAATACTCTCGTGGAGCGTATAAAAAATCGTTTGAACCGATGTGACCCACTTTCGCCATGGATGTTTCTATTTCAAATATTTGCTGATGTGCCGACTTAGAAGAAAATCTTATAAAATATGTTATCTTAACGTATAAATATGTAGCGGAAATAATCAGTTCATTGACGAAATTTGTATTGAAGCTTTATCTGAACCGATCTGGCCCATTTTCACCAAAGCTGTTTCTAGTTGAAATATAAGTTGTTTTGGCAAATATTAAGAAAATCTGTTGAAATATGTGGGTTCTAGAGCGGAAAGAGTCAAATCGGAGGAGATATTTGTATTGGAGCTACAGCCATGGACAGTAAATTAGCACAAAACATTGTTATAAAACCAATCATATTTTGTTTCGAAAGAGCTGGTTTCTTTCGACTTACGCTTCCAAACATCTGTGCATCATTCAGACGTCTTCCGATGAGCAAGCCGAAAGAAGCCACCTCTTGCAAAACAAAATATGATTGGATTTATAACATAAATATATAAATCTGAACAGATCTGGCCCATTGTTTCAGAGCTGTTTCTAGTTGAAATATAAGACGTTTTGCCAAATTTGAAGAAAATCTGATAACA
Organism: Polietes domitor; assembly: GCA_947397865.1. Lineage (NCBI taxonomy): Eukaryota > Metazoa > Arthropoda > Insecta > Diptera > Muscidae > Polietes > Polietes domitor. The sequence continues at coordinate 146,045 of CANDYM010000390.1, forward strand.
TATGTGGTTTCTAGTGCGAAAAGAGTCAAATCGGAGGAGATATTTGTATGGGAGCTATATATAAATCTGATCCGATCTGGCATATTTTTACCAGAGCTGTTTCTAGTTAAAATATATGACGTTTTGCCGAATTGGAAGAAAATCTGTTGAAATATGTGGTTTCTAGAGCCGAAAAAGTAAAATCGGGAGTAAAATTTGTATGGGAGCTATATCTAAATCTGAACCGATTTGCTTCAAATTAAATAACGATCTTCCTTATCCCATAAAACTTCGTTGTGCAAAGTTTCATTTAGTTCTAACAACAATTGCGACCTGTACTTTGATTTCAAAATAGATGCACTGACATTGCTAAATCGACTCAAAAAGTGATTCTAAGTCGATCGGTATACTTAACAATGGGTCTATGTCGCTTCCTTTTGGGTGTTACAAACAAATGCAAAAAGTCACTACCTTGTGGTGTAGGGTATAAAAATTGAAAAAATAAATAGATATGAAATTTTAATTGCTTTAAACTACGCTTATATGGCAAGGCTACCATATCATCTCACGATAGCAAAGACCATTCACAGTAACTGCCTGACCGGCCTCATTTTGGAAAAAATACGGCCCGAAGATGCCGCCAGCCCATAAACCGAACCAAACAGTAACTCATTTGGGGTGTATTGGTTTTTCGACAATCACTCTTGGATTATCATTCGCCCAAATCTAGCAATTCTGCTTATTGACGAATCCACTGAGGTGAAAATGTGCCTCATCAAAGAAGATGATTTTCTTGGAAGTGCACGATATGTATTTTGATTTGAACGCCCATTTTCATAATAAGCCTGAATAACCTTAATGCCATGCTCGATTGTGTATCTTTCCATGGTTCAAATTGAGAAATGTCAAATAAAATGCAGAAAAAAACTTGACGTTTAGGTGTGATTCACATTCAACATCGGCTGTTACAATTTAACCACCCTTGATATGGCAGCAATCTTCAAAAAAGCTTAAATACCCTAAACATAGGGGGATAGTGAGTGCATTTCAGAGTTACAAGCCGAACCATTATTATCGGCGGCGGCGGCGCTACTCAAAATGGGTCGGCGGCTTTCGGCTGATTTTCCGGCTCATTCTGTGATTCGATCACTCTTATTTATTTGAAATTTTTGGAAAATGAAAGGAGCAATTTGTATTGGTTTTTATAACCGTTTCTTTTATTTTTTGGCAAGTAGTTCAATATTCGTTAATATTAGCCAGTGTTCCCATAATTCAATATTATTTTCCCATACAATTATTTTTTGGGAGTTCCCAAAATTTATAATATGGATGAATTTAATAAATATATTTGCAAATGCAGCTTTTTATGTATGTGCATCATATGAATATCATAATCCAGACATCTTGAATATCATAATCCTTCCAAAGAATGATAAAGCTCTACCTACTTTGACACACTAAAGAAGCGCAATAGAGGAGCTGTTGTTTATTGTTTTTTTTATAGGAACACATGGCCACGCATACTGGAATTGTCTTATATAAATGCGACTGTCAAATTAAAATACAATCTATAGACGTCATCATATATTGGGATACCACATTCACAGAAAAATCCATATTTTTCTCAGTGGAAGGTTGTCTAAGTCGACAGTTATTTATTTTAGTAGTAAGACTTGACTGAGTTAGATCTCCGTCAAATCTCGGCGGCGTGGTTGAAGTCGATACGAGTCGATGAAATCGGCGGCGTGGTTGAAGTCGATGTGAGCCGATGAAATGATTTGTCCCCCTTTAGCCAATCAAAAGTACAGCTTTCGAAAATTCTTTATTTTATTTAATGTACATCCCTGACACACCGAATTTCAGCATCTAGCTGTAGCCGATTGATGGGTACCATTTGTATCTCTCTATTCCCAACGTATCCCTTGAAACAACGAATTTGGAAAAAAGTTTTTATTTTATTGTACATCAATCTAATGATGTAGACACATAAAATAAAGAGATTTTCGAAATTCGTACTTTTAAGGGGTAAATGGGGAAAAAGTAATAAAAATGTAACCAACCAAATGGCCGCAGATAGAATCATGGAATTCGGTGTATACATTCCTCTGACTACATAGACACGAAATATATAAATATATTTTTCCAAATTTGTACATTTTACTTTTAAGGCAAAAGTTGGTTGAGTCATGTAGTTAGGTTATTTTACACTATGTACGTGAGATAATTGGTTTTTCAAAATTTGTAGTGTTGGAATTAAAATCGAATGGAAATGCAAATGCCAACTGTGGCACTCTGTATCTACCATTTTTTATGGTATATTTTTTTGAATTGACTTGAAGTATGATTTCGATATTTAAACGTATTGGTAGCCTTGTCTTAAAGGCGTGGTTTGAAATAATAAAAATATTATATTTATTTATATTTTTTGTTTTTCAGTATTTGTAAAGCGGGTCACATCGTTCCAAGTTTGAATATACCCCTACACAAATGTCCCTTCCGATTTAACATTTTTTGTCAAACACATACATTTACAGAATACAAAAATCCTTCTCGATTTCACTTTTTTACCGAATTGAATTGTAATAGGATAGAAAGTGCCTGACTTTAGCTTTTCCTTACTTGTTATTTATAGAATTATTTTTTCAATGTTTGTATTTGTTTTGGCTTGGCTATGCTAAACAAAATTATATTTTCCTGTAGTATTACTGCACTTCTACGAAATCGACAGCCTCTGTGTAATACATTCCATGCTGTTGGGTACATAAAGTTCGGCCCGGCCGAACTCAACGCCTTTTTTACTTGTTATCCCTCTATTCCCAATTTACCGCTTAAAAGTATGAATTTAGAAAAAATATAACTTCTACATTTAACTATCGAACTTTTGCAGGTTTTTTTTGAACAAAATAGTTTTTCCATTTATTTCCATTTTCGTATGATTTTTTTGTGATTTTTTTTCATCAAAAGTGTTCAACTCAAATTTTGGACGCTATTCCTAAACCACTGTTTCTATAGTAAAGTGAAATCCATAGTTGTAGTTGAATGCCTTTCAGATTTTCGATGTCATCGTATAACATTCGTAAGTAAGTGTAGACGTTGCAACACTATACCATCCATTATATGGTTATATTGTGTTACGACCTTTTGCATGTTAGCTGTGATGGTATGAACATACCATGTGTGGGAGTATGAGCGGATGTTTGCATTAAACTTAGCAAACTTAGCTTATCACACGCACACGTATACACATATATGTACCTATACACAGTCAAACCTACGCACACACACTGCAAACTGATTTTATCCTTTTTGATTCTTTAGCACCTCGTCGTCCAGGGTAACATCCACAAGCTCCGAATCAACAAAATATAAAAACTAGTGTTTATCAGTTAACAGTGAAGAACAAACCCTTTCTGACCTGTACGAATATGTTTGTTTTGTACTTGCAATGTTTGTGTTTCATTCTCCGTCTCTCGTCTTTAGTCATTTAAAGAGGTGGTTACGACAAGGTTAGTGAAACAGAAGTTCCTGATATTATTGATATGTGTTTTTGATAGCTTTTAATATGAATGTAATTTCTGATTATTAAACTATAGGCCTGTTCGGTTGGGCTTACCAGCTTATTTTTTGTATGGAATTTACTACTCTCATAATGTTGCTGACAGATTTTTCTTGTTGATTAACTTAAGAAAAAAATGGATAAAAATGGTGCCACCTTATCAAGTCTCTTATTGTAAGTGATCGAGAAGGACAATATAATATAATAATAATCTAAAAATAAATACTTTTTATTATTGTAGTAATAAATAAAAATAGGTTAAAATACTGATACTATTTAGACGAATGTTTTTGTCAAAATGTTTTACTCTAGACTAATCGTCATAATTAAAGGCGTCTTAAAATTGGACATTTAAATTGCAGTCACAAGTGACTACACTAGATTCAAAATTTAAAAATGATTAGGGAGACAAATAACTCGGAGAATGTCAAGACGTAATTAAATTACAAGATTCATAGCAACAAAGTAAAATATTCTAAAATGTAAAAGTAATATAAAAATTAATATTAAATAAATAATTAGTTCTTACAAAGGGTTATTTAAAATACCGCAGGATATATTTCTATTCATATTTGATTTCTCTTGGAAGTTTCCAGGTGAAAAATGTTAAATGTATCCGAATTTTTAACAATTTCTTACTGGTTTCATATGTATAGTAAATTGTTATTTAAGAAGATTTTCACCTTTTATTTTGTCGATTCTTCTAAGAAAACAAGAAATTTAAAGTATAACCAGCACGACATTAAGTATTGACATTATGTCAGCCATAGTATTGTCGGTATTATATTTTTGTTTCACAATAAAGATCTTGCAAATATACTCACAAAAAGTTTGTATTCACCTAGCTGGGTGGGTTTCGCAAAAAATGGGTACTTAGCGAATTTAAAATGTTCTGTTTGTGTAATAAACAAATACCCATTATTATTGTCAGTAATGTAAATATATGAATTTGAAATATATCTAAAATTTCTAATTTATATAGTAAATGTAAATTAATGCTCAAAATAATCAATAAAATATTTTTTTAATATTTCCCGTATTCCCGGGAAATCAAAAAAATTTTCCCGGGAATTCCTGTCCCAAATTTTCCGGGAATTCCCGGGAAAAACGATTCGGGAATTCCCGGACCCCAAACCCTAATTTCAACTAGAAACAGCTCTAGTAAAAATGGGCCAGATCGGTTCAGATATATATATATAGCTTCAATACAAATATCGCCAACGAACTGATTATTTCCGCACTAGAAATAACATATTTTAAAAGATTTTCTTCTAAGTCGGCACATCAGCTAAAATTTTAAATAGAAATGCGAAAGTGTGTCACATCTGTTCAGATTTATATATATCTCCCATATAAATGACTCCCCCGATTTAATTCTTTCCGCTCTAGAGACCACATATTTAACTGATTTCCATCAAATTTGGGAAAGCGTCTTATATATCAACTAGAAAACCTATGATAACAATGGGTCAGATCGGTTCAGATTTATATATAGCTCCCATTCAAAGTTTGCGTTCAAGTTTTCTTACAAATACAGATAGAAGTATAAAATGTACTACACATTCTTTTCTTATAGCTGTATCGTATATCACCCGGTTCAAATGTAACAAATCCTATGTTAAAGTACACATTTTGAAAATCCATTATTCATTTTTATTTTGCGTGTCTAGGCAGCTGCGACTATTTGATTGGTACCATTTTACTTTAACCCATTTACCCACTTAAAGGTACGACTTTCGAATTTTTTTATTTTACCTCTCTGAGTAACTAGAGGGATGTAAACACAGAAATCATTCTAGGTGTAGCCGTTTAGTGGATACGATTTTTATCTTTATTTTCTCGTTATATCCCTTAAAAGTACGAATTTGGAAAAAACTTTTTATTTTTTTATGCCGACGCAGTCAGCGGAATGCATAATATAAAAAAAAACTACTACTAGAAACTTAATTTTGTAAGCAGCATAAGTGTGTGTACGAAATGTAAAAGATCTACCTGTATCCTAAGGTAAAAAACTACTACCGCCCCACTGTAAGTGGCAACTCAAAATTTGAATAGATAACGGAAAGGCGTAGCTACTTCCAATTCTTTTTTTGTCTCTAAAACTGGTCATCTGCCCCCTCGTGCAGTAGTAGGATTTTCTAAGAAAAAAATGTTGTGCTTCGGTGGAAAAATAATTTTTCATTTGACTCAAACGTAAACTATTTCAAATCATTTGAACTCAACATATAACGTGTTAATAATTAGCGAAGAACCGCCATTTCGTCTATCTCAACTTTCCATGCTACCCTCGATAAGCCGTTAGTTTTTGGTCTAGTTAGTTAGTCGTTCGCATTGTTTTGCTCTTCGTTTCGTATGTGTGGGTGTTTTTGCTATCCATGAGAACTCAAACAAAAATTGCTGAGTTGGCTTAGAGTTCGGTTGACATGTGTCAGATTATTAATAACTTACCATTAGTTTTCCACCCGCTGTCGTTATGTCCTTCCGTTGATTTTTTTCCAGCTATGCCAGAAGAATGGGCGGGTGCTCATAGCGATGTATGTATGTACATGTGAGCAAAAAATAAGCTGTGCAGAAATAACGATGTGTGAGATTGTTGCCTTCCCTTCAGTTTTTTGCTGCACTTCGTGTACAGAAATTTCTAAATTGGATTAAGGGGACACGAAATAGTCAAAATCATCCGGTCTTCGTGTTCTCTGTTCTGTTCTGTTTTAGGTTTTTCTGCACCAACTTTCGTTGTTCTTAGTTACTATCTAATGTGATTATGTTAATTGGGACTAATATTTGTATTTTCTTACATTCTGTTTTTTTCTTTCTACTTTACAGGTAAATGTTCTTTCCCATCAACTAATTTGATTTCTCCCACATGACTGCATGACCGAATGTGTATGGTGGGTAAGTTTGTATTGAGATATTGTCCATTGTTTCTTTTTTGTATGTGAAAAATGATCAAAGTTTAATAAGATTGTCGTTGTAATTACGGGTAGTTGTATCGAATCTTTGGTGACATGTGGCGTATGATTTATATTGGAGTTGAGAAATAGATTTCATACGCCACCAATCCCACCACCTTATTTGCAATGAACGTAGTGTTTGGGATACACAACATAGACTTTTGATTTAAGTCGGCGTTAGTCCTCTATGTTGATCAAGCTTAAAGTGATTCATTTCACGGAGATACTGACATTCTGCTAAGATTTCAAGAGGGAAAGAGCTGCCACGGTCAAAATAAAATATGATTCAAAAAGAAACCACTAGAATGATGACCCTGTACATTAGGGGTGGTAAAGGGTGTTTTTTATTGGGGTATAGAACTTTAAGTTGGCATCACTTTTTTAACTGGCGGCCATTTTGTCAGCTGTCAAGTGATTAATATTTAGTTTGGTTTGCCATTTCATTATGAACAGGTTGACAAAAGAACAACGCTTGCAAATCGTGCAAATTTATTTCGAAAGTAATGGTTCAGTTCGCGAAGTTCACCATTTTATGGTCGACATAATCGTCCATCAGAGCAATTAATTCGGTTAACCATGGATCGTTTTCGCACTACGTTTACTCTATGTGATAATACGCATCCGCAGAGACGTCGAACAGTGCGCACCGAAGAAACAATTGCCGCTGTAGAGCAAAGTGTTGAAGAGGACCCGAATGAATCGATTCGCCACCGTGCACAGCAATTGGAGCTTTGTCCATCAACTTTATGGAAGATTTTGCCCAAATTGCAAATTGGACCTGTAGAATTGGCTATATTCGAGCCAGCCGCGGCGGCCACATGCCCGAAATCATATTTAAACATTAATGGCATAAAATTATCCTTCCAATAAAGCCAAATTGATGGACATTAAAACGATTTTCTTGTGTTTTATTTCAATTCGAAGTTCTATACCTCAATAAAAAACACCCTTTATGTTCTGACAAAATATTGCGGCTGAAATAATATTGGGGATTGGTCATACATTTGACTCCACTAGGAGCCTCCTTGGGGTAGTTAGAGAAGTGGTAGCATATTTGATAAAAAATAATTTTTTATATGGGAGCCCTATTAAGAAGTGGAGTTAGGCGACCGGTATGTTTGGTGAAAATGTTGCGAGAGAAAATTAATGGTGGACTAGTCTCCCCTTTTGGGTGACTTGGGGGCAATTCTGTGCCTTTGCTTCATAAAAAATTGTAATAAAATGCATGGGGACCATCTAAAGGTTTGAAGATAGAAGGAAGGTATGTTCTGAGAAAATATTGGGGCTGAAAAAATACTGTGGGTTGCTCATAAAGTTGACTCCCCTAGGGACCTACTTGGGGCAGTTAGAGCTATGGGAGCTAATTTTATAAAACCTAGTTTTTGTGTGGGAGACCCATTAATGCCCATGGCGATTTAGAATAGATAAAAGAGAAATATTTTGAGACGATGGTTCCAGAGCCCAGATGACATCAACTGACTGAATTACCATCTATAGGCATATCATAGATGTCAAATTACACGATGAAATAAAAAAACGTTTGCATGGGCCAGTAAGAGCGCTGGGAACAAATTTTATAAAAAAACAAGTAAAAATGACGTTAAGTTCGGTCGGGCCGAACTTTATATACCCTCCATCACAGAGGCTGGCGATTTTCTTAGAAGTTCAGTAATAAAGGGTGATTTTTTAAAAGGTGTAGGAAAGTTTTTCAAAAAAAAAACACATAAAATTCAGAAAAATGATTGAAATCTTTATTTGTATCGATAGTATGGTCCATATAATTTAATGTTTGAAGATTATTTCATGCAAATGTTGACCTTGACTGCGCCTCAAATGGTCCATCCGCTTATTCCAATTTTGGCACTTCCACGTTTTTGAGTAACAGAGGCCCAATTGCTGCGAACGGCGACGAATCGATAATTGATGGTCATCATTAACTCTGGCCGATACAGCTGCGATATTTTCTTCAGTTCGCACTCTACGTAAGCGTGTTGACGGTTTAATGTCCAACAATGTAAATTTGGTGCGAAATTTAGTCACAATAGCCCGCATTGCCGCTTCAGTGGATCGATTAAACTGACCATAAAATGGAAGCGCGCGATGAACTTTCTTAACAGAGCACGCATTTTGATAATAAAATTCAATAACTTGCAAGCGTTGTTCGTTTGTAAGACGAATCATGGTTATATTATAGACCAAACTGAAGATGTTTGACAGTGAAACAAAACACGAAACGTGCGTCAGCTGTTTAAACCAGTGCTGCCAAAAAGATAATAGCTAAAAAATCACCCTTTATTACAGGAAAATATAAACCAAAAAACCAAAACAAATGCAAACATTGAAAAAGAAAAATTATTTTAGACATAAATAACGGGTGATTTTTTAAGAGCTTGATAACTTTTTTTAAAAAAAAACGCATAAAATTTGCAAAATCTCATCGGTTCTTTATTTGAAACGTTAGATTGGTCCATGACATTTACTTTTTGAAGATAATTTCATTTAAATGTTGACCGCGGCTGCGTCTTAGGTGGTCCATTCGGAAAGTCCAATTTTGGGCAACTTTTTCGAGCATTTCGGCCGGAATAGCCCGAATTTCTTCGGAAATGTTGTCTTCCAAAGCTGGAATAGTTGCTGGCTTATTTCTGTAGACTTTAGACTTGACGTAGCCCCACAAAAAATAGTCTAAAGGCGTCAAATCGCATGATCTTGGTGGCCAACTTACCGGTCCATTTCTTGAGATGAATTGTTCTCCGAAGTTTTCCCTCAAAATGGCCATAGAATCGCGAGCTGTGTGGCATGTAGCGCCATCTTGTTGAAACCACATGTCAACCAAGTTCAGTTCTTCCATTTTGGGCAAAAAAAAGTTGGATATCATCTCACGGTAGCGCTCACCATTCACAGTTACGTTACGATTCGCATCATCTTTGAAGAAGTACGGTCCAATGATGCCACCAGCCCATAAACCGCACCAAACTGTGACTTTTTCTGGATGCATTGGTAGCTCTTGCAATGCTTCTGGCTGATATTCACTCCAAAATCGACAATTCTGCCTATTTACGTACCCATTGAGCCAAAAATGAGCTTCGTCGCTGAACACAATTTTTTTCTTTCTGAACTTTCTTAACAGAGCACGCATTTTGATAATAAAATTCAATGATTTGCAAGCGTTGCTCGTTAGTAAGTCTATTCATGATGAAATGTCAAAGCATACTGAGCATCTTTCTCTTTGACACCATGTCTGAAATCCCACGTGATCTGTCAAATACTAATGCATGAAAATCCTAACCTCAAAAAATCACTCTTTATAATATTTTTATTATTTCAAAACACCCCATAAGGCAATATCGTAATAATACTTCAAGTCAATTAAAAAAGTAAATAATCTTATATTTATATTTTCAAAAAGCTTAAACACCATAAATATTGGAAGATAGTGGGTGCTACTATTGGTTGCATTTCCTTTCTATTTTAATTCTAAAAGTACAAATTTTGGAAATCCATTATCTCAAGTACTCAGTGCAAAATGACCTAACTTCATGATTCAACCAATTGGAAAAATCTTTTTATTTTGCTTGTCTATGCAGTCAGAGGAATGTATACACCGAATTCCATGATTCTAGCTGCGACCATTTGGTTGGTACAATTTTTATTCCCTTTTTCCTATTTTAACCCTATTAAGAGTATGACTTTCTAAAATCTCTTTATTTTCGTGTCTACGCAATTAGAGGGATGTACTCACCGAATTTCATCATTCTAGCTGTAGTCGTTTAGTTGGTACTATTTTTATCCCTCTGTAACCATTGTATCCCTTGAAAGTACGAATTTGGAAAAAAGCTTTTATTTTCCATGTCCACGTAGTCAATGGAATGTATACTCTGAATTTAATGACTCTAACTGTGATCCCCTGTGGTACTATTTATATCCCCTTTTTCCTTTTTAACCCCAAAAAGTACGAATTTCGAAAAGTTTGTTTATTTTACGTGTACACGCAATCAGAGGCCCCATTTCACCCAGCACCAATACCAAGTAAGTACAAGCAGACATATTGAAAAAATATATTTAAATACACTAAAATATTAGGGGATTATATGGGTAGTCCTTGTGAGGGAAACAATTTTCCCTTCGGGCCGATTTCGCCCAGTTACAATCCCAACCGATCTACGACTATTAGACGTATGTATGGAACATTTTAGATGCTAGCGTATTTTCAACAGATGGACCGACGGACGGACATGGCTAGATCGTCTTAGAATTTTATGACGATCATGAATATATATACTTTATAGGGTCTCAGGTCGATATTTCAAGGTGTTACAAACGGAATGACAAAGCTAGTATGCCCCCATCCCCATAATAATATTTTATATGGGGAAAATGTTGGGGAGGGACATCTAATGACCGTCGGTCATACATTTAACCCGTCTGTGGCGACCACGTAAATAAAGTTTGGATTGTTTAATGAGGACTTGCAAAATATTTCGATCCTAGATCAAAACATCTTGTTTTTCCCATGTAATTTTTTTGTGAAATAATAGAGAAATAATAGAGCCTTGACAGCACTTTAAATATAAATTTTGATTCTTGTCTTAGAGTTACTTATTGGTCGAATTATTGGTCCTTTAAAAATTTTTTTGTGTTTTTCATAGTGACAACTAAATTTTTATTCGTATTTGGTGTAAGTATTATATAAAAAATAAATAGCGGCGGTCAGTACCTTTCCAACGATGCCTAAATGATGAACATCAGAAGGAAATTGACGCAGCAGCGCTCATTTTGTGAACAGTTTGAATATTTTGGCTCTGAAACCCATCGCCTGCATTAAATTATTTTACAAAAATGGAGTCAGTGAAGTCATTTTTCGTCCGATATTCATCATTTAGGCATCATTCGAAAGGTATTGATTCCTTCTATTTTTTACAAAATGTTTCCAAGAAATATGAAAAAACAGAAAAAATCAGTATAAACGTCCAATAATACGACCAATGAGTTATTATAAGACAAGAATATTCTAATAAAAGAATTTTCAATTAAAGTGCTTCCATGGTTCTATCAATTCAGAAAAAAAAATCGACGAAAATGAGACCATGATTTTTAGAGATGTTTTCAGAAGCGTTTCGCTCACAAATGGCTGAAATATTTTGCTGATCATTATTAAACAATCGAATCTTCATTTCCTGAGGGTGACCGCAGCAATTTAATTTCGTGACCCATCCTACTGTACATATTGCTACAGGAAAGTCCAAGTCAGTCTTTAATGTTATTATATTGGATCATTCTCTTTTTGCTGTAATATGAAAATCAAAACATCCACAGGCACTGATACGGATCCAAATTGCCACACTTTAAGATTTCAAATGTAATTACACCCAAATGCCCGCAAACCATTCTCCTTGACCTAATATTTACTTAGTGCAGATGTGCAAAAGTTACTGCTTGACTTGTAAGTAAATGTAATGTACGAATGCCTAAATATCCTTCAACATGCCTATGAATATTGTGTGCAAGACATTCAGATTAATGAAAACGGATATGCCTAAATGCATACATACTCAGCCATACTACAAGTTAATATATGTGTATACTAGTGGACCAAAAATATAATGAAAAACACCAAGCTTTTAAAAATATTTCTTTCCATGACAGACAGTAACTTTTCTAGCACGAATGCAAAAGTTTAGTTTAAAAAGAAATGGAAAAAATATATACTACTAGTTGAACCCCGCCCGCTTCGCCATGCAAAAAAACAAGTAGAAACATTATATACCCTCCACCAAGGATTGCATTCCACAGAGGCTGTCGATTTTCGTAGAAGTGCAGTATTATTACAGGAAAATATCATTTTTTAATATAGACAAACCAAATACAAATATTGAAAAAATAATTTTATAAATAAATATAATATTTTTATTATTTCAAACTACGCTTTTAAGGCAAAGATACCAATACATTTACGTATCGAAATAATACTTCAAGTAAATTAAAAAAATAAATATTCCTATATTCATATTTTCAAAAAGCTTAAATACCAATATTTATGGTATCAGTTGGTTGTATTTCCATTCAATTTTAATTCCAAAAGTACAAATTTTAAAAATTCATTATCTCACGTACATAGTGCAAAATAACCTAAATTCATGATTCAACCAATTTTTGCCGTAAAAGTAAAAGTGCGAATTAAAAAAATCTTTTAGGTTGCGTGTCTATGCAGTCAGAGGAATGTATACAACGAATTCCATGAAAGCTGCGGCCATTTTTATCCCCTTTTTCCTATTTTACCCTCTTAAGAGTACTACTTTCTAAAATCTCTTTATTTGGTACCATTTTTATCCCCTTTTTCCTATTTTACCCTCTTAAAAGTACGACTTTCTAAAATCTCTTTATTTTACATGTCTACGTAATAAGGTGGATGTACGCACCTAATTTCATCATTCTAGCTGTATTCGATTAGTTGGTACTATTTTTATCCCTTTATACCCATTGTAGCCCTTGATAGTACGAATTTGGAAAAACCTTTTATTGTTTGTGTCTACGTAGTCAGAGGAATGTATACAACGGATTCCATTGTTCTAGCTACGGTCATTTGGTTGGTACTATGTTTATCCCCTTAATCCCTTTTAACCCCAAAAGGTACGGATCCTTTATTTTAAGTGTCTAGACAATCAGAAGAATGTATACACCGAATTTCATTATTCTCAGTGCAGCCGTTTGTTTGGTATCATTTGTATCCCTCTTTTCCCATTTTACCCCTTAAAAGTACGAATTTGTAGAAAATAATTTTATATTATGTCTCTACTCAGTTAGAGGAATGTACACATCGAATTTCGTGTTTCTAGCTATTGTCGTTTAATAGGTACCATTTTCATTTTTAGTCCTTGTGAGGGAAAAGTTTTTCCCTTTGGGCCGATTTCGTCCAATTGTCCAATCCCAACCGATCTACGACTATAAGACGCATTTATGAAACATTTGGGCGTCCTAGCTCCTTTCGTTTAGATGCTAGCGTGCTTTCAACAGACGTACGGGCGGACATGGCTAGATCGTCTTAGAATTTTATAACGATCAAGAATATATATACTTTATAGTGTTTCAGGTCGATATTTCAAGTTGTTACAAACGGAATGACAATGTTAGTATACCCCACTCCTGGAGGTGGAGGGTATAAAAAGCAAAAATTAATCTTAATCTTAACCTGCAATCCCAACCGATCTACGACTATAAGACGCATTTATGGAAAATTTGGAAGTCCTAGCTCCTTTCGTTTAGATGCTAACGTGTCTAGATCGTTTTCGAATTTTATGACGATCAAGAATATATATACTTTATATAGAGTCTTAGGACGATATTTCAAGGAGTTACAAACGGAATGACAAAGTTAGTATACCCTCATCCTGGACGTGGAGGGTATAACAAGTGGTAAAATTAAAATCAGGTTTCATATTGATTTTTACCGTGGTCAGTAATATATACATTCCAATTTTCAGCCTTCTAGCTGAAAAACAAACACTTTTGCCACGCCCCCACCGCCCACGAAACGAAAATTCAAAATCCGGCATCATATATATCATTCTCGTGGTCAGTAATTTATATGTACCAATTTTCAGCCTTCTAGCTCTCAAAATCACTATTGTCACGCCCTCTCCGCCTATAGTTAGTTCTTAGTTCTTTAGCCTATAGTTCCTTCCAGATCTGCATATATCTGTACTGAAAATTTCAACAATATCGGTTCAGCCGTTTACACGTGAATGCGGAACAAACAGACAGACTTACACTACGGTTTTATAATATTAATAGGGATTTTATTTTCCAATAGCTGGCATTGTTACGTGAAAGTGAAATTCACAGTAATTGTTTTGGGCCGCACTAGTGTTCACCCACACATGCATACTTTTGATTAATAAGTCAAGTTTAATAATGTCACACTGTGGCGATGGTGCTGGAGATGATGATGACGCTGCTGCTGCTGCTGCAGATGTTGATGTGCTCCATCGGAACATCCGAGCATATGCTCAACGCGCCTGTGGCATGTTAATAATAATTTGAATGAATATATGTATGTAAGAGTGAATGCATGTTTATGTGGGTGTATGTGTGTTTGTTAAGTGCAATATCTAGCCGAGAAATGCCACAGCAAATATGACCTTAATACATTCTGAACAGTCAACGACTATTGCCAGCAACAATGGCAGCAAAAAATGTATGGCAACATTAAAATAATGAGTATGACATGAAAAAGAAATTAAATAATGGATACTCTACGCTATATGCGCGCGTAGAAATGAAGAATGCAAGTACATTAACGTGTATGTACTCAGTTATCGTTTTTAATTTAATTCCAAGGAATTCTTTAGTATCACGTAGGGTTTGTTTTTTCCAGGAATTTCCTTGAAACCTGGAAATATTTTATTATTTCCGGGGAATTCGCGCTGAATATAAAAATTTAAAAGTGTAAAAAGAATTGAGAGAACGGGTGGGCAACGTACAATAGATCAGATCATTCAGTTTTCGGTAGATGCGTCGCACAGTGTATTATAAGCGGCAAAAACTCCCAAATTTCATTCGCCCAAAACTCAACTTTACTGATTGAATTTTTTTAGAGAACATTCCTATTAAGCATATTCTAAAATATGTTGCCAATATCGCGGTTTATTTTAGCTGTGGATGCATTTAAAGTTCATAAATGCTAAAACAGTTACAAATTTCATCAGAGGAGAGGTTGTTTTATATGACTGTATCTTGAAAACCATGTATCGTATTAAAATTTCGTTTAGTTCGTAGAAAATGAGAGCTCTTGAGTATTTTTTTTGCATTTAAAAAAGTGTAATTACGTTTTTGCTTTCTTTTTAGACAGAGGTTTAACTGAAGGTTGTATTTTTCAGTATTAGTAATTTTCTAAAGTATAAAACTATATTCAGGAGGCCGACCGATGCCTCGGCATTTACAAATATAATTCCACTATTGTCTTTTTTATTCATTTAAAAACGATTATTCTGCTTTCATTGATTTAATTACTGAAATGGTAAAACCTTCTAAGCCAAAAATTAAGCAATACTTTCTTCGTTGTTCTCTTTTAATGTATTTGGGAACATTTATTTATAGCATACTTTAGGGATGTAAGGTTTTATGGCATGCGAGCGCATGTAAATATTGAGTAGATATTAATCTTAAGTAAATTGTAAAGCTATAACAACCGTGTGTCATCGATTAAAAAATAAAATATTTTTTATAAAAATATTCGAAAATCGTAAAAAACCAAAAATGTATTTGGGCGTGGCACTGACAATTTTTATTTAATTGTGTACTCAAATGAAATCACTGGTAATGATTTGTATTTACATATATATTAAAATAAGAAATTTATGACGCTTTTTCATTTTAACTTACATGGGAGGTGGACGTGTTGTTTGGCGGATTCAAACAAAAAATTATTTTTGATCTATTTTGATGATATAAGGGATGTGGGCGAATTTGCAAGGTCCTAACTCTATTCCTTCTAATATTTGCCGCAGCTTGTGTGACCATATTCCATTGTGCATCGGTGTCCCGTGATAAGTCCCATATTTTCGATATGTTCGAATTTACTTAACATCATCAGATGTCTGGTACCACTCTCATCAGGCCTGTTCCGTAAGACATTGGTCGTACCACCTACCTTGGAAGATTCCATATGCGTCACCTGAAAAGCTTTAGTGCCTTCCATGTTGAGCAAGCCCACTTTAGCTGCCCTTTTGTAGAAAAATTATTTTTTTTCTTCTTAAGGGATTTCATATGTACATTTTCACGTTCCCGCATCTGCCTTGCTCCCAAGCAAAAAGAGAGCACCCAAAGAAGTGAAAAAGATGTTCATCCTGTGATGCGGAAATAATCATAATTGGGATCTTCACCAATGAATTTAACATGCAGTTGTCATAGGAGGGATGTCCTTTATTTTGAAAGACTTCAAAGTTATTTTAAAGTGTTGCAAAGGAACCACTTTTTCACTAGTTTCCATTTTAGTTTTAAAAACTCAGCCTCTACTAGGGGTACAACAGATAGAGGACGAAATCTATTTAATTTTAGGCAAATCGGTTCAGATTTAGATATAGCCCCCATACAAATGTCGCTCCCGATTTGACTTTTTCCGCTCTAGAAACTACATATTGCACCAAATTTTCTTTAAATTCTGCACAACATCTTATAATCTAACTAGAAACGCCTATGCGGAAAGTGGGTAAGATCGGTTCAGATAAAGATATAAATTTATTTATATATATACAAATGTTGCTCCCAAATGTTTAACCGATTTGGCCAAACTTTACATATTATATTTCACCTATAAACATACATGGTGAAAGGGGGTCACATCATTCCATGTTTCAATATATCGATGTTCTTTCCGATTTAACGAAGCTAGATATATGTAAAAATCGAATTTTATGTTTCTATAGAGTGGGCCATGTAACATTTTCAATTTGAACCCTCCACCTCCAGGATGGGGACACACTAACTTTGTCATTCCGTTTGTATATTCTTGATCGCCATGCAATTCTAAGTCGATCTTGCCATGTCCGTCCGTCTGTTGAAAACACGCTATCATCTAAACTAAAGGAGCTATGACGTCCAAATTTTCCCTAAATATATCTTATAGTCGTAGATCGGTTGGGATTGCAACTGGGCGAAATCGGTCCGAAGGGAAAAATTTTTCCCTCACAAGAACTGTAACTACCCATAATAAGCCCTTATATTTTATAGCATTTAGGAATGTTTTTTTCAATATGTCTGCTTGTACCTACATGATATCGGGTATAACAAAAAGGCGCATCATAAAGTGTTTTTTATTCGCAGAAGGTGAACTGAGGCAAAAAGGGATAAAAATGGTAACTGTCAAACGACAACAGAGAGAAACATGAAATTTTTAATTGAATAGATACATAATATAAAAGTATTTATTTAAAATTCGTACTTTTAAGTGGTAAAATGGGAAAAGAGGGATAAAAATGGTACCAACCAAATGGCTGCACCTAAAATAATGAAATTCGGTGTATACACTCCTCTAATTGCGCAGACACGTAAAATAAACAGATTTTTCGAAATTTGTACTTTTTGGGATTAAAATGGAAATGTAATGGATAAAAATTGTAAAAACCAAATGACCGCAGCTAGAGTCATGAAATTCGGTGTATACATTCCTCTGACTGCGTAATGGTTTTTCCAAAATCTTACTTTCTAAGCAACCAATGGGAACAGAGGAATAAAAATGGTACCAACTAAACGGCTACAGCTAGAATGATGAAATTTGTGTACATTCCTCTAATTGCGTAGAAATTTTAGAAAGTCATACTTTTCAGGGGGTAAAATAGGAAAAATGGGATAAAAATGATACCAACCAAATGGCCGCAGCTAGAATCATGAAATTCGGTGGACCAATTCGTCTGACAGCATAGACAAGCAAACAAAATATTTTTTTCAAATTCGTATTTCGTAATTTTTTTGAATCATGAATTTATGCTATTTTTCACTTTGTACGAGAGAGATAATGGAAATTTGTACTTTTGGAATTAAAATAGAATGGAAATACAACCAACTTTAGTGTTAAGACGTTTTTGAAGATTGCTACTTACTTTTTGAATTAACTTGAATTATTATATATATATATATATATATATATATATATATATATATATATATATATATATATATATATATATATATATATATATAATGTATTGGTAGCCTTGTCTTATAAGCGTGGTTTGAAATTACAAAAATGTTATATTTATTTATCAAATTCTGTTATTTTTATTTATTTTGGCTTGACTATATTAACAAAATTGACATTGACATGAAAATCGACAGCCCCTGTGGAATACAATCCATGGTGGACTCAGTCGAACATAACGCCCTTTTAACTTGTTTTTATTTTCAGGTTTATGTTTTTCATTCGCAAAATGGGACACCTGGTCCAATTTGTCAAATCGAAAAGAATACTTGTATCGGGGCTATATCCAAACATGGATTAAATTGACTAATATTCAAAATAAGTTCTTCCAGTTCAAATATAACGTGTTATGCTCATTTCAAAGAAATTCGGTGCAAATTCGTGGTTTCTGGGGCGGAAAAAGTCAAATCGGGAGCGAAATTTTTATGGGAGCTATATAGAAATCTGAACCGATCTGACCCATTTTCACCATGGGTGTTTCTAGTTGAAATATAAATTATTTTGAAAGATTTGAAAAAGATCTGTTAAAATATGTGGTTTTTAGAGTGGAAAAAGTGAAATCGGGAGTGAAATTTGTGTGGCAGCTATATATAAATCTGAACCGATCTGACCAATTTGCACCATGGCTGTTTATAAAACAAATGTAAGATGTCTCGCCTAATTTGAAGAGGATCTGTTAAAATATGTGGTTCTTACAGCAGAAAAAGTAAAATCGGAAGCGAAATTTTAATGGGAGCTATATATAAATCTGAACCGATCTGACCTATTTTCACCATAGGTGTTCCTAGTTTAAATATAAGATGTTTTGCCACATCTGAAGGCAATCTGATACAATATGTGGTTTCTAGAGCGGAAAAATCAAATCGGGAGCGAAATTTGTATGGGAGCTATATATAAATCTGAACCGATTTGACCTATTTTCATCATGTGCGTTTCTAGTTGAAATATAAAATAGTTTGCCAAATTTGAAGACAATCTGATACAATATGTGGTTTATAGAGCGGAAAAAATCAAATCGTGAGTGAAATTTGTGTGGCAGCTATATATAAATCTGAACCGATCTGACCTATTTTCACCATAGGTGTTCCTAGTTTAAATATAAGATGTTTTGCCACATCTGAAGACAATCTGATACAATATGTGGTTTCTAGAGTGGAAAAAGTCAAATCGGGAGCGAAATTTGTATGAGAGCTATATATAAATCAGAACCGATCTGACCAATTTTTACCACAGGTGTTTCTGGTTGAACTACAAGATGTTTTGCCAATTTTGAAGAAAATCTGTTAATATATGTGTTTTCTAGAGTGAAAAGTGTCAAATCGGGAGTGAAAATCGTATGGGGGCTATATCTAAATCTGAACCGATTTTCTTCAAATTAAATAGCGTTCGTTCTTATCCCGAAAAACTTCGTTGTGCAAAGTTTCATTTGCTTCTGTCTACAATTCGTGACTACAAAAATAGATGGACGGACATTGCTAAATCGATTCAAAAAGTGATTCTAACTCGATCGGTATAATTAACAATGGGTCTCTCTCTTCCTTTGGGGTGTTACAAACAAATGCACAAAGACATAATACTCTCGTGGAGTGTATAAAAATTTAATTGTTACGTTGTGGGTCTTTAGCACAAACTGTTTGAAATTGACGTGGAAAACTTTCGTCTCTTCATTTTCATCTCGGTGGCTATGTCAATAAGTAAAATTGCCGCATATGGGGTTAAGAGAACCCACACGTGACTATTGACAAGCCAATGCATTCAAAACGAGTCACTGTTTGGCTTGGATTTTAGCTTGGCGGCATCACTGGGCCATGTAGTGAAAAATTGGATTGACCGGATGAGGTACTGCCGAGCCATTCGTGGCAGTCATATGAATGATATTGTGTTTCATTATTAAATGACAAAGCTCACCTTTCCAATAAAACCTGAAATTTGAAAAAAATAATCAGTACTTTTTTATATACGATTCTAATTTAAACAATTTGAATGACCCACCCTGTATATTCCAAAAGGCAGTTTGTTAGGTTTAGTTAAGGCCATTCGTTGTTAGAAAACAAAGTGTGGCCTTTGGGCCGATTTTGCATAAATACTCGAAATATTAGGCGTTGTTAGATAAACATTTTGCGACCGATTCGTCCATTTCAATGCAGACATAGAACAATAATCCAAATCCAGAGTATTTTGCATCTGTATTGTACGGAGTTCAAATTTATTTACAAATAGCATTGTGACATTTATTACCTGGCTGGCCACTACCTTCATCACAAAGTTCACTTTATTATATTCTTGCCATTTGCAACAAGTAAATTCCACCCTAATGTACAAATATAACGTGGTCATTTCAAGGATGCAACTGCAGTGCAAGAAAGCGAGAGTATGCTCTGAATATCAACTAAGGAATGCCATCCCTGTGGCATGATTGCTTTGCCTGGCCGCCAACATGAGCAGCTGTGGTGGCATTTACAGCCGCAGAGACAGCGACAGCACCAATGCCACTGCGACTGCAGTTGTGACAACCACACCAGTATTTATAGGGAGCAACAACAAAAGCTCATCATCAGTAAGTAAGTGACTATCAACATCTGTCTTTTGTGGTTTTGCTTGTCGCCAGTCATGTTTTGCCATTTACATTTATCGACTTACTGTCAGCCTGCCAGTCAGTCAGCCAGCCAGTCAGTCATTCCTTCGTCCTTCCGTCCGTTCGTTCGTGTGAAATTTTTCTGCTGAGCCATTGCAACAATGACAACAACAGCAGCCACCACTACATGTGCCACCATTACTACAGCGTGTTTGCCGCCAACAACGACAATTATGGCCTGGCTTTCTAAGGCAGTACAAAAAGTACAACCACAGGCGGCAAAGCCATAATCAAAGCGAAATGCATTGAGGACAAGGCCACATTAAAGTAATCATTTTGTATTCTAGTTTCTTGTTCGGAATTTATAAGCAAGTTCTACGCGCTAAGGTCATAGGGAAAAAGAATTGTAAACAAGAAATGGTGCTGCCTGCTACCCCAGATAACAAAAAAAAAAAAACAAAATTACGATATTTGTCAGAGTCAGAGTGATATTTGTAGTACAGCTGTTGGTTAAAACGATTCTGTTGTTTGTCCCGCATCCTCAACTGTGACTACTGCATTATCTCCACACCGAGCTCTGATGCCACTCAGAGCGAAATACTTCAGTTCGTGCTTTTTACTTTTACTGCACAGTGGTTTAGGTTGTTTACCATATGTATACCAGAGGTTTGGAGGAAGTCTCCGAAACTTCCACCAGTTGCCGTACAGTGGAATACAAGCTGTGGCAAAAATTAGAATAAAAAGAGATTTTGTTTAAATCCGCCTACCTACCATGTAACCGTCATATATTTCTTATTTTAATATATATGTTACTACAGTGGTTTGCCAGTGATTTCATTTGAGTCCACAATTAAATGAAACTTGCCAGCGTCACTCTCATAGTCCATAAACATTTTTTTATTTTATGGGGTATTGAAACGGGGCGAAATCGGCCCAAAGGAAAACATTTCTCCCTCACAAGGACTAAAAATACCCATATTAAACCCTAATATTTAGTATTTAAGCAAATTTTTATCAATGCGCATTCCCACTATAACAAAAACGTGCACCATAAAGCGATTTTATTCCTAAGGGGGTGAAATGGGACAAAAAGGAATAAAATGGTACATATTAAACGGCAAAAGCTAGAAACACGAAATTCGTTGAGTACATTGCTCTAATTGACTACATACATAACTAGGTGAAACCCCGCCCGCTTCGCCAGGCAAAAAAACAAACGGTAAAATTAAAATCTGCTTTCATACTAATTTTTGTCCTGATCGATAATATATGTACCAATTATAATCAAGGTTCTTCCCAGAGATAATAAAGAAATGGATATGTTCCATGGAGAACTTTAGTTTAGGGCGAGTAATTGAAAAAATGTCAAAATCAAATTGATTTTTTGTTAAGTGTGATTCTCCTCCTTTCCATTACCTAAACAAAAAACTTCATTCGTAAGATGAAATTACATTACATTCAAAACATATAGAAAATCAATCAAATGGTTCACTAATCAAACAACACAAAAACTAAAATATTAATATAACTTCCGTTTTCTTGACTTAAGTCAGCTGTTGGCGAATGAATATTTCTCTTTTTATAACCTCTCTTTACTATTGTGCTAAGAAAATCCACAGAAAACGTGTAATTTTACAAAGTTCAAATCAAAAAATTCGCCATCTTTCAAATCCCGCCCATTTGTATATTGTCTAAGCAGGTTACAACTAAATTAAATCACACAACAATATAGGAATATCGTTGTAGAATATACTCAAAAAACTGGTTTTAATTTCGTATGGGAAGGGTCACGGCCACTTTTCGCCCATCTCGGTGTCGAAATACTCTAAAACCGGTTTTAATTTCAGATGGGAAGAGTCACGCCCACTTTCCGCCCATCTTTGCATAACTATTTACACTGGATCAACTCACACAAAATTTCAGCACTCTAGGTCTATGACACCTACTGACCATATTCGATAATATGTTTTAATTTCGTATGTGAGGTACCACGCCCACTTTCCCAATACCGTCCATTTTTGGCACAACTACGCAGGTTTATGCTAGATGCACTCACACAAAAGATAAGTATTGTAGCTGTCATTGAACTGAATATATTCGATAATAGGTTTTAACTTCGTATGGAAGGTACCACGCCCTTTTTTCCAATATCGCCCATTTTTTGGGCACAGTTACGCACATTGATGCCAGGTGCACTTACACAAAATTTCAGTTTTTTATCTGACATAGAACGGCATATATTCGAAAATGGGTTTTAACTTCGTATGGGAGGTGCCACGCCCACATTTCCATTACCGCCCATTTTTGTCACAACTGCGCTCATTGATGCTAGATGCACTAACACAAAATTACAGCACAATAGGTGTGATTCAATAATAGGCTTTAACTTCATATGAGATGCGCCACGCCCACTTTTCCATTACCGCCCATTTTTGGCACAACTACGCATGTTTATGCTAGATTCACTTACACAAAATTACAGCACTCTAGGTGTCATAGAACTGACAATATTCAATAATAGGTTTTAACTTCGTATGGGAGGTGCCACGCCCACTTTTCCAATACCGCCCCTTTTTGACACAACTGTGCAGACTAATAATTAGTGAACTTTCACAAAAATTCAAGACTATAGCTGCAACAGTATTCCGAATATGCTAATTTATAAAAAACGAATAAATCCCCAAATTGTGTGGGAGGTGCCACGCCCACTGAAAATATCAAAAAATTATATAGCCTAATTTCACCACCGGTTCAGCATGAACATCAAGAAGATCGGTTCAGTCGTTTAGGCTGCTATAAAGAACAAACAAACAAACATACAAACACAGATTCATTTATATATTTATATATATATATATATATATATACATATATATATATATATATATATATATATATATATATATATATATATATATATATATATATATATATATATATATATATATATATATATATATATATATATATATATATATATATATATATATATATATATATATATATATATATATATATATATATATATATATATATATATATATATATATATATATATATATATATATATATATATATATATATATATATATATATATATATATATATATATATATATATATAATTAATTATATATATATATATAATTAAGCAATTTTTACTGCAACTCTGCAGGATGAATAATGAATTTTGCACATACACGGCTATCGTCATGTCATTTAAATTCTTTTATTTTTAAACCCGTTAAAAAGGTTTAATAAAAATGCATCGGTTGTCAAATGAACAAAGAAAAAGTAATTTACATGAATTAAACAAAATGTTATTTTAGTTTCTTAATGTAGTGTCATTCATCAGCCACCCTGTATATATATCAAAACATTTTTTTCTTTTAAGGGGTAAATGGGAATAAAGGGATAAGAATGGTTCCAACCAAAGGGAAGCACTTAGAATAATGAAATTCGGTGTATACATTCCTCTGATGGCGTAGACACGTAAAATAAACGGATTTTACCAAATTAGTACTTTTTTTGGGGTTAAAATGGAAAAAGGGGATAAAAATAGTACCAACGAAATGAGCCATAAATTCGCAATATACATTACTCTGACTGCGTAGACTCGGATAATAAAAGGTTTTTCCATATTCGTACTTTAAAGAGATACAATGGATGCAGAGGGATAAAAATAGTACCAACTAAATGGCTACAGCTAGACTGATAAAATTCGGTGTGTACTACTTGTGTAGACACGTAAAATAAGCAAATTTTTTGAAATTCGTACTTTTTGCGGTTAAATTCGAAAAGGGGATAAAAATAGTACCAACCAAATAACTGCAGCTAGAGTCACGAAATTTGGAGTATACATTACTCTAACTGTGTCGACCCGAATAAATAACAAAAAAGGTTTTTTCCAAATTCGTACTTTCAATGGGTATAGAGGGATAAAAATAGTACCAACTAAACGGCTACAGCTAGAATGATACAATTCGGTGTGTACTTCCCACTAATTGCGTAGACACGTAAAATAAAGAGATTTTAGAAAGTCGTACTCTTAAGGGTGTAAAGTAGGAAAAAGGAGATAAAATGGTAACAAATAGCCGCAGCTAAAATCATGGAATTCGGTGTATACATTCTCCCGACTGCATAGACACGCAAAATAAACAAATTTTCCAAATTCGTACATTTATACTTTTACGGCAAAAATTGTTTGAATCATGTAGTTGGGTTATTTTGCACAGTGTACTTGAAATAATGCATTTTTAAAATTTGTACTTTTGAAATTTAAATAGAATGGAAATACTACCAGCTGTGGTACCCACATCTACCAATATTCATGGTATTTACGCTTTTTTGAAAATACAATACAAGAATATATATTTTTTAAATTGACTTGAAGCATAATTTCGATATATATAGTATAAACGTATTCTTAGCCTTGTCTTATAAGCGTGGTTTGAAATAATAGAAATATTATATTTATTTATAAAATTATTTTTTTTCAATATTTATATTTGTTTTGGTTGGGCTTTATTAAAAAAATATATTTTCCTGTAATATTACTGCACTTCCATGAAAATCGATAGCCTCTCTGTAATTCAATCCATGGAGGAGGGTATAAAAAGTTCGGCCCGGCCGTTTTTACTTGTTTTTATATCGAAATCTTAGATAAAACTTCTTGTATTTTTGTA
Organism: Polietes domitor; assembly: GCA_947397865.1. Taxonomy (NCBI): domain Eukaryota; kingdom Metazoa; phylum Arthropoda; class Insecta; order Diptera; family Muscidae; genus Polietes; species Polietes domitor. The sequence continues at coordinate 171,482 of CANDYM010000390.1, forward strand.
TCTATGGTAATCAGCTCTTATAACATAATAAATAACTAAGGCTTAATATATTACAACAATATTTGCAAAAAACCTGGGGCATATGTCTTACCGGTTTTTTGTTAATTAAGTAATCATTCCATAGATCCTGCCAAGCCATTCCTTTAAACTTATCGACTGATTTTTATTGCATACTTTTAGGGTTACAATAAATTTAATACTGAATTCCTTTGTTGTTGATCCGAAGACAGAAATAAATACAGATATTTGAACTGTTCGTTAATTTAGGGTCGCCAAGTCAAAGGAACTGACTATGGGAATATAATTCTTTTTACTAAAATCCCCACTGTGCGGAAAAAGGTGCAGCCTGCACACCAAGTGCGATTGTCATGCTCAGGCATTTAGCTGTTTCTGTTGTTGTTTTCCTCCGTAATCAAGAGGCGCGTTTTACACATCTCACGTTGATGCCACACAAAAGGCAACATCAGCAGCAAGTGGAGGAAAGCAGAAAAAAAGAACAGCATCACAGCCAGAAAATATAGGTCAGTCATTATAGGCAAATAAAGTGGAAGTGGAAGTGGAAAAAAGTGAATGGAGTTGGACGAAAAGTGGCAAATGAAACTGAAACTGAAGCGAAACAACCATATTTTATGTGAAGTGCTTGCCACAGACACAAATGGCCACTGCCACACCATGTTGCAATTGTCGAGGTAAGCAAATGACATGGAAAATGCAAATGAGAAAGCATAAATTCTTATACACCCATACCTAGGTGCGCACACACACACCAATGGGCCCAAGGGTGCCACATAAAAAGTGGATATGGTTTGTAAAGGGTTTGTGAAGGGGGAGGGGTGATACGTAGAACAGAAACAGGCTCATGCAACAGCAAAAACACTTCTAATTAATTCCTTCACCATATGTGTTGCCGGTTCCTGGGACAAGGATACAATTTTTTGGTCAGTGAAATGCAAGAAGGACAATTGCCAGTGCCATAGTGCATGACGAAATAAATTGGAAAATATTCGCAAAGGGAGTGCAAGGTTAGGGGGTACTCCGAATAAAAGTGTGTAATAGCCGATGAATTTCAATTTTTGAGAGGAAATAAAAGTGTTTCCATTCGCAATGGAAATGGAAGTGATCTTTTGTAGCACAACCTTTTTCAAGTGGCCCTGTGAAAGGTTGTCATCTAAAGGAAGCTTCTGCATAGTCAAATTCCATTTGCTAAAATTTTATATCATTTGATCTAATAAACATTTTTCAGCTTTAACTGGTATATTTTCACGGCTCAAGACCATTTTGCATCTATTTTTAATAGAATGCACATTTATTTACAAATGGCATGGTGACATTTACTACTTGGCTGCAGACTACCACTATCATGATTTCTACACGGGTTTTGTAAAAAAGGATTATTCTGAGATATTTACAATAAAAACATTGAACTCTTGATTATTTCTTATTTTTAGGTTTAAAGGAAAAATATAATTTTTATACCCTCCACCTTAGAAATGGGTATTTTGGGTCTTGGTAAAATTCTAAGATGATATATGTCTATCTGTTGAAAGCATAGCGATAGCTTGCAAACGAAATGAGCTATATGCGACTAATGGTTGTAGATCGGTTGGGATTGAAAGTGGCCGTATCCGGTAAAGTGGGAAAAAATATTCTCTAACAAGGATTGAAAATGTCCCTAATATTTAGATAATTTAGACATTTTGTTTAAAAATTTCTGCTTTATACGCACTTGATTTGTTTGCGTATATTCCTCATGTAGGGTGAAAGCTCCAGAAAAAGTTAATAAACTATTTAGCGGTTAAAATTGGAAAAAGTGGAAACAAATGCTACTAATGATACCACAACTGCTAAACCATGAAATTCGTAGTGACCTTCCTTTTAATTGCGTAGATACAAGGAATTTTTCCAAATTCGTACTTTTAAGGTATACAGTACCAACCAAACGGCAGCAGTTAGAATAGTGAAATTATGCGTATGTATTTATCTAACTGCGTAGACGCGCAAAATATATATATTTATATATTTTTGCTATATGATTTTTATTTTTATTATCCATACAAATCAACCCGCCCTAATATATATTCTATGACGATTTAGCCGTGTCTGTCTGTTGAAAGCACGCTAGGTGGTTGAAATTTTCCGTAAATGTGTCTTATGGTTGCAGATCGGTTGGAATTGAAAGTGGGAGAAATCGGACTAGGGGGAAAATTTTTTCCCTAACAAGGACTGAAAATACCCCTAATATTTAGATTATCCTCTAGTAACGTGTAGTCATCAAAAATCACAAAAAAGTCTTAGCGGGTGAAATGGTACAGCTAGAAGCATGAAATTCGGTGTGTACATCCCTATAATTACGTAGACAAGTAAAATAGTGGGATTTTTCGAAATAAGTACTTTTAAGGGATACAATTAATCAAATCGCCGAAGTTAAAATCATGAAATTCGGTGTATGCACTTATCTGAATGTGTAGACGCGAAACATAAAGAATTTTTTCGATATTTGTACTTTTAGGCAAAAATGGGGCGAAAGGGACAAACATGGTACCAATCAGACAGCTGCAGTTAGCATAGTGAAACTCGGTGTGTACGTTGCTGTGACTGTGTAGACACGAAAATGAAGATATCTTTCGCTAATCGTACCTTTAGGATCAAAATGAGATAATCAATGAATCATGAAATTCAGTGGTTACCTGTCTTCGTAGACACGCACAATATGAGTATATCTCCAAAATCGTACTTTTAGTGTCATAATTAAAAATATATATATAAAAGTGATACCAAGAAAGCGGATGTACCTAGAATCATGAAATGAGATGTGTTTATTTCAATATGGACGCGAAACATAACAGATCTGTGAAATTTTAATCAAGCTGAATCAATAAATTGCAAATGGGAGAAATCGGCCTGGAAGGTAAATGTTTCTGTCCGGGCATCTCTTCAGGAGATGGGCAAGCGGTTTGGGATTCGCATAATTGGTGTGCGACATCCCAGGGAACTGTAAAGCTGAAGACTCTGTGAGATTAGGAACAATCCTACAAGTACCACTGGAACTAGCTTGTACCGAGATTTTAACGACATATTAACTTAGGAAGCCTTACCCTTTATTGAATACACAACAGTGAAATACTGTCTAAATTTCGTTTCAAATGGAATTTTCTGAATATCAAATGAAGTGTTCGGAGTTTGAAATGGAATTTTTGAATTTCAACTGATAAGTTCTGAATATGAAATTAAATTTCTGAATTTCAAAAGATCTCTTTTGAACTACATTTGTGCCAATTAGAATGATCCGTTCTGAGATATGCAATGGTTTTTCTATCATTATCACTGGCACATTTGGAAAGGATGTAGAAGTTTTGAGGACGGGGAGAACATTGAACACAGTATCGATCTTGCTAAACTTATCGATATATGAAAGACTTTTAGTGACACTGGGTTCAGGTTTGGGCAATTTGGCAAGCATAAACGTCGGTTCCGATGCTGGGCATAAGAGACCGCACTATTACAATGGACCTCTTTTGGTCTAGGTGAGTCATATGATTACTCTTTGAGTGGCACCGAAACCTGACTTAACTGGTCCTATGACTCTTTGTGGATGAATTTGCCGTATGACTGAATCAGAAAATAACTTCATCGTTGAGATAATGAAAGATAATTCTCTACGAAAAGCCTACATAATTTTTAAAACATTATTCCATTTGTTTAAATATTTTTCGTTTGTATTTTTTTATACCTTCCACCTAAGGATGGGGGTATAAATTCCGTTTGTAACACCTTTAAATATTCATCGGACACCCCATAAAGTAAAGGGTGACTTTTTAGCTATTATCTTTTTGGCAACACTGGTTTAAACAGCTGACGCACGTTTCGTGTTTTGTTTCACTGTCAAACATCTTGAGTTTGGTCTATAATTTAACCATGAATCGTCTTACAAACGAACAACGCTTGCAAAATATTGAATTTTATTATCAAAATTCGTGGTCTGTTAA
>CANDYM010000390.1:175667-218852 GCA_947397865.1 Polietes domitor
AAACTAAAGGAGCTATGACGTCCAAACTTTCCCTAAATATATCTTATAGTTGTAGATCGGTTGGGATTGCAACTGGGCGAAATCGGTCCAAAGGGAAAAATTTTTCCCTCACAAGAACTGTAACTACCCATAATAAGCGCTTATATTTTATAGCATTTAGGCATGTTTTTTCAATATGTCTGATTGTACCTACTTGATATTGGGTATGCGCATTCCCCCTATAAGAAAAGGCGAAGAATAAAGTGTTTTTTATTCGTAGGGGGTGAATTAAGGCAAAAAGGGATAAAAATGGTACCTATCAAACGACAACAGCCAGAAACATGAAATCTTTAATTGAATAGATACATAATATAAAAGTATTTATTTAAAATTCCTACTTTTAAGGGGTAAAATGGGAAAAGAGGGATAAAAATGGTACCAACCAAATGGCTGCAGCTAGAGTCATGAAATTCGATGCATACAGTCCTCTGACTGCGTAATGGTTTTTCCAAAGTCGTACTTTCTAAGCAACCAATGGGAACAGAGGGATAAAAATGGTACCAACTAAACGGCTACAGCTAGAATGTTGAAATTTGTGTACATTCCTTTAATTGCGTAGACAAATAAAATAAAGAAATTTTAGAAAGTCATACTTTTAAGGGGGTAAAATAGGAAAAAGAGGATAAAAATGGTACCAACCAAATGGTCGCAGGTAGAATCATGGATCATTCGGTGTACAAAAAAAAATATTTTTCCAAATTCACATTTTTTAATTTGAAATATATGTGCATTTGTTTGTAACACCCAAAAGGAAGCGAGATAGACACATTGTTAAGTATACCGATCGACTTAGTATTACTTTTTGCATCATTTAGCAATGTCCGTCTGTCTGTCCATCTATTCTTGTAATCACGATACAGGTCGCAATTGTAGCCAGAACCAAACGAAACTTTGCAAACGAAGTTTTTCGGGATAATTTGAAGGAAATCGGTTCACATTTAGATATAGCCCACGTTCGAATTTCACTCCCGATTTTACTCTTTTCACGCTGGATACTACATATTTTAACAGATTTGGTTCAAATTTGGGAGAACATCTTATTTTTCCTATATAAACACCCATGATAAAAAATGGGTCAGATCGGTTCAGATTTATATAGCCCCCATACAAATTTCGCTCCCGATTTGACTTTTCTGCTCTAGAAACCATATATTTTATCACATTGTTTTCAAATTTGGCAAAACATCTTATATTTAAACTAGGAACACCTCTGGTAAAAATAGGTCAGATCGTTTCAGATTTATATATAGCTCCCATTCAAAGTTCGCTCCCGATTTCACTTTTAGTTCTCTAGATACCACGTATTTTAATAGATCTTATTCAAATTTGGCAAAATATCTAATGTTTTCACTAGAAACACCCATTGTGAAAGTGGGTCAGATCGGTTCAAATTTATATATAGCTTTATATTTATATTCGCTCCCAGCATGACTTTTCCCCGCAGAAACCACGTATTTTCAGAGAATTTCTTCATATTGAGTATAACACGTTATACTTGAACTGGAAGAACCTATTGTGTAAGTGGGTCACATGTTTGGATATAGCCCCGATACAAAAATTCTTCTCGATTTGACAAATTGGGTCAGGTGATATTAGCCTATGATTAGGAAGCATTCAAAAATCCTGCCCGTTTTCAGTTTTTTTAACGAATTGAATTGTATTCGGATAGAAAGTGGAGTGTATCACATAGTCGGCCCCGCCCGACTTTAACCTTTCCTTACTTGTTTTATTTATTTTGGTTTGGCTATATTAAAGAAAAATTACATTTTCCTGTAATGTTATTGCACTTATACGAAAATCGACAGCCTCTGTGGAATAAAATCCAATGTTCTACCCGGTCGAACTTAACTCCGTTTTTACTTGTTTTTTTTCAGATTTATGTTTGTCATTTTCAAAATGGGACACTATACGCTCGATCAAAACTGGGATATATTAAAAACTTACTTGTTACGTAGTGAGTCTTTAACACAAACTGTTTGAAATTGACGTGGAAAACTTTCGTCTCTTCATTTTCATCTCGGTGGCTGTGTCAATAAGTAAAATTGACACATATGGGGTTTAGAATCCACACGCAACTATTGAGAAGCCAATGCATTCACAACGAGTCACTGTTTGGCGTAGATTTTAAGCTGGCGGTATCACTGGACCATATACTGAAAAATTGAGTTGACCGGATGAGGTACTGCCGAGCCATTCGTGGCAGTGATATGATAATGATATTGTATGCCATTATTAAATGACAAAGCTCACCTTTCCAATAAAACCTGAAATTTGAAAAAAATAATCAGTACTTTTTTATATACGATTCTAATTTAAACAATTTGAATGACCCACCCTGTATATTCCAAAAGGCAGTTTGTTAGGTTTAGTTAAGGCCATTCGTTGTTAGAAAACAAAGTTTGGCCTTTGGAACGATTTTGCATAAATACTCGAAATATTAGGCGTTGTTAGATAAACATTTTGCGACCGATTCGTCCATTTCAATGCAGACATAGATCAATAATCCAAATCCATTGCATCTGTATTGTACGGAGTTCAAATTTATTTACAAATAACATTGTGACATTTATTACCTGGCTGGCCACTACCTTCATCACAAGGTTCACTTTATTATATTCTTGCCATTTGCAACAAGTAAATTCCACCCTAATGTACAAATATAACGTGGTCATTTCAAGGATGCAACTGCAGTGCAAGAAAGCGAGAGTATGCTCTGAATATCAACTAAGGAATGCCATCCTTGTGGCATGATTGCTTTGCCTGGCCGCCAACATGAGCAGCTGTGGTGGCATTTACAGCCGCAGAGACAGCGACAGCACCAATGCCACAGCGACTGCAGTTGTGACAACGACACCAGTATTTATAGGGGGCAACAACAAAAGCTCATCATCAGTAAGTAAGTGACTATCAACATCTGTCTTTGGTGGTTTTGCTTGTCGCCAGTCATGTTTTGCCATTTACATTTATCGACTTACTGTCAGCCTGCCAGTCAGTCAGCCAGCCAGTCAGTCATTCCTTCGTCCTTCCGTCCGTTCGTTCGTGTGAAATTTTTCTGCTGAGCCATTGCAACAATGACAACAACAGCAGCCACCACTACATGTGCCACCATTACTACAGCGTGTTTGCCGCCAACAACGACAATTATGGCCTGGCTTTCTAAGGCAGTACAAAAAGTACAACCACAGGCGGCAAAGCCATAATCAAAGCGAAATGCATTGAGGACAAGGCCACATTAAAGTAATCATTTTGTATTCTAGTTTCTTGTTCGGAATTTATAAGCAGGTTCTACGCGCTAAGGTCATAGGGAAAAAGAATTGTAAACAAGAAATGGTGCTGCCTGCTACCCCCAGATAACAAAAAACAAAATTGCGATATTTGTCAGAGTCAGAGTGATATTTGTAGTACAGCTGTTGGTTAAAACGATTCTGTTGTTTGTCCCGCATCTTCAACTGTGACTACTGCATTATCTCCACACCGAGCTCTGATGCCACTCAGAGCAAAATACTTTAGTTCATGTTTTTTATTTTTACTGCACAGTGGTTTGGTTTGTTTGCCATCTATCCCAGAGGTTCAGAGGAAAATTCCAACACTTCCATCAGTCAGCGAACAGTGCGGCCGGGCCGAACTTTATATACCCTCCACCATGGATTGCATTACAAAGAGGATGTTCATTTTGTAGAAGTGCAGTAACATTACAGGAAAACCTAATTTTTTTTGTAATATAGCCGAACCAAAAAAAGATAAAAAAATACAGAAAACAAGATAAGGAAAGGCTAAAGTTGGCCTGGGCCGACTATATAATAAACTACACCAATATATATACCTCGCTTTGATTACTAAACCCAGGTTTAGTAATCAATTGCTCCCAGGTTGGGAGCAATTTATGTAGTTCATATAAATTATACAGTTACTTTAAATTCATCTTTAGTCACATTTAATGAATATGGTAAATAATAAAGTAGTTGATCCAATTTTCCACCAGATATTCCGAGTAAAGTAAATATAACATGATCTGGAAAAATTGATCAAGATTCAATGATAAATACAGATTATACAGCGGTAATATTCGGAGCGGATATATTTCTCATTCACGGTAGGTATTCCTAGTTGAAAAATATAATGATCTGCAAAATTTGCTGAAGATCCGATGTAAGATGTAGTTTCTAGAGCTGTAATAGAGCAGAATGGGGTTATACCAAAGTGTGGAAATATGGGCATCTCCCAACCTAGCAAGGTAAGGCTAAAGACGAACGGAGCCGACTATATGATATACTCCACTTTCTATCCTATTATAATTCAATTCGGTAAAAAAGTGAAATCGGGAAGGATTTTTGAATCCTGTAAATTTATGTGTTTGACAAAAAATGTTAAATCGGAAATGACATTTGTATGGGGGTATATTGAAACTTGGAACGATGTGACCCGCTTCCAAAACTTTGGCCAAAATCGGTTAAACATTCAGGAGTAACATTTGTTTTGGGGCTATATCTAGATCTAAAACGATCTTACCAACTTTCAGCATTGGTGTTTCTAGTTAGATTATAAAATGTTGTTATTTCTTGGTGTTACAAACATTTGGCGGAAAACTAACGCCTACCTAACATGTAACCATCATATATTTCTTACTTTAATATATATGTTAATACAAATCACTACAAGTGATTGCACTTGGGTCCACAATTAAATGAAAATTGTGTCACTACCAAAGCCCATATACATTTTTTTATTTTTATACCCTCCACCTCCAGGATGGGGGTATACTAACTTTCTCATTCCGTTTGTAACACCTTGAAATATCGACCTGAGGCCCTATAAAGAATATATATTCTTGATCGTCATAAAATTCTAAGACGATCTAGCCATGTCGGCCGTCCGGCTGTATAGTGAAACCACGCTAGCATCTAAACGAAAGAAGTTAGGGCGTCCAAATTTTTCACAAATGCGTCATATAGTTGTAGATCGGTTGGAACTGAAACTGAAACAGCAACTAAAAATGTCCATAAAACCCCAATATTAAAAAACAGTTTATTTTTTCAATATGTCTGCTTGTACTTAGTTGATATCACCGTTGAACAGCACTTTTTTAACATCAACCAAACTATATTTTTATGCAAGTAGTGATCCACCATGCCAAAACCTCACACTCAGTTTTTCATTCTCTGGTCGAATTTTCCTTTAAAAGGAAGTTGCAAAGGACATGTTCCGTTGCATGAATTTTCGCCGTTTTTGTGCAAGTCGTACTATCACAACATGGGTATCAAATGAAAGGTGACATTTTGAGCTTTCTTCCTAGATTTTGTATTTTTACCGTATGAACCAAAAAAGGATAAAAAAAGTCCTTTCAAATTTTTATCCTTTATTATCCTTGAAAATCAGTGGTAGAAAATTCCAGTAAAACTATAGTTTGTGGGTTCTTATCTTCTTTTACACTGTTCCAAAATTCATTGGTCTACTGCATATAGTTTAGTCTCCAGAAATATTTTAATTTTTTTTTTCACAAAATTCCTCACACAGTTATGTTTCATAATTATTTTTTAGTAGCGTATTGGTGCAAACAATATTGTTATTAATTCGATGTTTATTGGATTACTCAACATTTCAGTATATAGTAAATATTGTACTAAGTTATGCTAAGAAAATTGAATACGGTTATTTTGGCTAATGTTTAACTTGTGTGTTTCAACAAATAGACCAGCAGTATTCACCCTGCATATGAATTGTACTTTTCCCTTTAAAGCGATTTTCAATATTGGCGACGTCTTTGTGAAATCGCTCACCATCGCTCATCGCTAAAATCACCCAAATTATCGGGGAAAAATTCTATATGGTGCGCGAATAGGTGTATTTTTAAAGACATATTAACACCCATAGCTCCGAAGCTGTGAACTAGCTCTTTTATGTTTGTAATTATTTGCCTTATTATTTCCCAAAAATTGTGTGTAACTTTTTCCAGACTGTGCCACGCATTTTGTTGCTTTGGTGTCAATAGGTCAGGGAAAGTCTTGCTTTTGAATAATTTGTTCATTGTGGCCTTTATAAATAGAATTTAATATATGTGGATCAAATTGTACAAAAAAATTAAACTATTTACTTACCAGCTTCGATCTTTGCAGTACTTAGCTTTCGAAAAATTGTTTTTAGGTGCATCAGGGCCGTACCATCTGGCGGAAGTGCCTTAACAAATTTTTTTTATAAGGCCCAATTTTATATGAAGAGGTGGCAGAATGATGTTCGATGCGGATACTAGTGGAATATGTATCATCCAATTTTATAGTTGATACGTGACTGCCATTTATAGTCGGTATAGTGCAAATCTTTCCGTCGGCCTTCCCATAGACACCAAAAACATTGGTGCTTTGGGTTACCTTGTTTTAAGCCTATAAGAATGCCTACCATTTTCTAGTCACAACAAATCAGCCAACAGTGAGTTTCGTAATTAACTAATTTAAGTATAGTGGCGACATTTTCAAAGTTTTCCTTTATGTCTGTTCCGTAAATAATTGGAACAAATTGGTATTTATACCCAATATTCAAAAGTACTGCTTTGAGACTTGTGACAAATCCATCTATGAAAAAGCGCCATTCACTTGGAATATAAGGATGACCAATGGCGTCGAAAAGGTTTTGAATATCTTCTGCGTACGTTATTCCACTTTCTAAATCGGTTTTAAAGCATTCGGCGAAAGATTTCATGCATTCTAGCTTTCTTGAATCCGAAAATCGGATGAAACCAGCCCCACTGTTATAAACGAGATCCTATCAAGTCAGCACTAACTCGTGATATACCTGTATCTCGGGCCAGGTCTTTAAAATCACCTTGGGTTATCAGATGTTAATAACAGCATCATCCGGCACACAGTATTATTCCGCAGTCATATCACGAATATCATCTCTCTTTTCAGGAAGTGATGAGCGTAATACACATGCTAAATATCTCGAGCTTCGTGACTCGATTAATAGAAAACGTGAATCAATATATCTTATAACATAAATTGTGTTAGGAATTTTGTTAAGAAAATGAATTTGGAAGAGTGTAAAAGAAGACAAGAGTCCATAAAATACGACAACAGCTACAAAAATAAAATTCGGTGTGTACATTCCTCTAATTGAGTAGATACATAATATAAAATTATTTTTTCCAAATTTGTACTACTAAGGGGTAAAATGGGAACATAGGGATGAAAAAGGTACCAATCAAACGGCTGCATCTAGAATAATGAAATTACACCGAATTTTGTGTAGATACGTAAAATAAACGGATTTTTTTGAAATCGTATTTTTGGAGTTAAAATTGAACTAGTAAATCAAAAAAAAAATTCTTTTTTCAAATCCATGCTTTATGCAAGCAGAATTCTATTGGGCCTAGACATTCTTTTTTAGTTATCTTTTGTAGAAGGAAAAATTACTGTTACGTTTTTAAATATTTTTTTATTAATTATTATTATTATTATTATTATTATTTATTATTATTATTATTATTATTATTATTATTTATTAACGTAACAGTAATTTTTCCTTCTACAAAAGATAACTAAAAAAGAATTTCTAGGCCCAATAGAATTCTGCTTGCATAAAGCATGGATTTGAAAAAAGAATTTTTTTTTTGATTTACTAGTTGATTTACTAGTTATAACCTTTTTTACTGTTGTGCTAAGAAAATCCACAGAAAACGTGTAATTTTACAAAGTTCGAATCAAAAATGAGCCTTTCAAATCCCGCCCATTTGCATATTGTCTAAGCAGGTTACAACTAAATAAACACACACAACAATATAGGAAGATCGTTGTAGAATATACTTAAAAAACTGGTTTTAATTTCGTGTGGGAAGGGTCACGGCCACTTTTCGCCCATCTCGGCGTCGAAATACTCTAAAACCGGTTTTAATTTCAGATGGGAAGAGTCACGCCCACTTTCCGTCCATCTTTGCACAACTATTTACACTGGATCAGCTCACACAAAATTTCAGCACTCTAGGTCTATGACACCTACTGACCATATTCGATAATATGTTTTAATTTCGTATGTGAGGTACCATGCCCACTTTCCCAATACCGTCCATTTTTTGCACAACTACGCAGGTTCATGCTAGATGCACTCACACAAAAGATAAGTATTGTAGCTGTCATTGAACTGAATATATTCGATAATAGGTTTTAACTTCGTATGGAAGGTACCACGCCCTTTTTTCCAATATCGCCCATTTTTTGGGCACAGTTACGCACATTGATGCCAGATGCACTTACACAAAATTTCAGTTTTTTATCTGTCATAGAACGGCATATATTCGAAAATGGGTTTTAACTTCGTATGGGAGGTGCCACGCCCACATTTCCATTACCGCCCATTTTTGTCACAACTACGCACATTAATGCTAGATGCACTTACACAAAATTACAGTAGGTGTAATTTTGGTTTTAACTTCATATGGGAGGTGCCACGCCCACTTTTGCATTACCGCCCATTTTAGGCACAACTACGCATGTTTATGCTAGATTCACTTACACAAAATTACAGCACTCTAGGTGTCATAGAACTGACAATATTCAATAATAGGTTTTAACTTCGTATGGGAGGTGCCACGCCCACTTTTCCAATACCGCCCCTTTTTGACACAACTGTGCAGACTAATAATTAGTAGCTGCAACAGTATTCCGAATATGCTAATTTATAAAAAACGAATAAATATATATATATATATATATATATATATATATATATACATATATATATATATATATATATATATATATATGTATATATATATATATATATATATATATATATATATATATATATATATATATATATATATATATATATATATGTATATATATATATAATTAAGCATTCGAACAACAATTGAGACAATTTTTACTGCAACTCTGCAGGATGAATAATGAATTTTGCACATACACGGCTATCGTCATGTCATTTAAATTCTTTTATTTTTAAACCCGTTAAAAAGGTTTAATAAAAATGCATCGGTTGTCAAATGAACAAAGAAAAAGTAATTTACATGAATTAAACAAAAAGTTATTTTAGTTTCTTAATGTAGTGTCATTCACCAGCCACCCTGTATATATATCAAAACATTTTTTTCTTTTAAGGGGTAAATGGGAATAAAGGGATAAGAATGGTTCCAACCAAAGGGCAGCACTTAGAATAATGAAATTCGGTGTATACATTCCTCTGATGGTGTAGACACGTAAAATAAACGGATTTTACCAAATTAGTACTTTTTTTGGGGTTAAAATGGAAAAAGGGGATAAAAATAGTACCAACGAAATGAGCCATAAATTCGCAATATACATTACTCTGACTGCGTAGACTCGAATAATAAAAGGTTTTTCCATATTCGTACTTTAAAGAGATACAATGGATGCAGAGGGATAAAAATAGTACCAACTAAATGGCTACAGCTAGACTGATAAAATTCAGTGTGTACTACTTGTGTAGACACGTAAAATAAGCAAATTTTTTGAAATTCGTACTTTTTGCGGTTAAATTCGAAAAGGGGATAAAAATAGTACCAACCAAATAACTGCAGCTAGAGTCACGAAATTTGGAGTATACATTACTCTAACTGTGTCGACCCGAATAAATAACAAAAAAGGTTTTTTCCAAATTCGTACTTTCAATGGGTATAGAGGGATAAAAATAGTACCAACTAAACGGCTACAGCTAGAATGATACAATTCGGTGTGTACTTCCCACTAATTGCGTAGACACGTAAAATAAAGAGATTTTAGAAAGTCGTACTCTTAAGGGTGTAAAGTAGGAAAAAGGAGATAAAATGGTAACAAATAGCCGCAGCTAAAATCATGGAATTCGTTGTATACATTCTCCCGACTGCATAGACACGCAAAATAAACAAATTTTCCAAATTCGTACATTTATACTTTTACGGCAAAAATTGTTTGAATCATGTAGTTGGGTTATTTTGCACAGTGTACTTGAAATAATGCATTTTTAAAATTTGTACCTTTGAAATTTAAATAGAATGGAAATACTACCAGCTGTGGTACCCACATCTACCAATATTCATGGTATTTACGCTTTTTTGAAAATACAATACAAGAATATATATTTTTTAAATTGACTTGAAGCATAATTTCGATATATATAGTATAAACGTATTCTTAGCCTTGTCTTATAAGCGTGCTTTGAAATAATAGAAATATTATATTTATTTATAAAATTATTTTTTTTCAATATTTATATTTGTTTTAGTTGGGCTTTATTCAAAAAATATATTTTCTTGTAATATTACTGCACTTCCATGAAAATCGATAGCCTCTCTGTAATTCAATCCATGGTGGATGGTATAAAAAGTTCGGCCCGGCCGTTTTTACTTGTTTTTATTTCGAAATCTTAGCTAAATATTCTTGTATTTTTTATCTATGGTAACCAGCTCTTATAGCATAATAAATAACTAAGGGTTAATATATTACCTCAATATTTGCAAAAAACCGGGGGCTTATGTCTTACCGGGTTTTTGTTAATTAAGTAATCATTCCATAGATCCTGCCAAGCTATTCCTTTACACTTATGGACTGAATGAAACATGGGTGATTTACATGCATACTTTTAGGGTTACAATAAATTTCCTGAATTCCTTTGTTGTTGATCTTAAGACAGAAAAGAATGCAGATATTTGAACTGTTCGTTAATTTAGGGTCGCCAAGTCCAAAGATCTGACTATGAGAATATTAATTTTTTTAATAAAATCCCCACTGTGCGGAAAAAGGTGCAGCCTGCACAACAAGTGCGATTGTCATGCTCAGGCATTTAGCTGTTTCTGTTGTTGTTTTCCTCCGTAATCAAGAGGCGCGTTTTACACATCTCACGTTGATGCCACACAAAAGGCAACATCAGCAGCAAGTGGAGGAGAGCAAAAAAAGAACAGCATCAGAGCCAGAAAATATAGGTCAGTCATTATAAGCAAATAAAGTGGAAGTGGAAGTGGAAAAAAGTGAATGGAGTTGGACGAAAAGTGGCAAATGAAACTGAAACTGAAGCGAAACAACCATATTTTATGTGAAGTGCTTGCCACAGACACAAATGGCCACTGCCACACCATGTTGCAATTGTCGAGGTAAGCAAATGACATGGAAAATGCAAATGAGAAAGCATAAATTCTTATACACCCATACCTAGGTGCGCACACACACACCAATGGGCCCAAGGGTGGCACATAAAAAGTGGATATGGCTTGTAAAGGGTTTGTGAAGGGTGAGGAGGGGAGTAGGGTGGTACGTAAAACACAAACAGGCTCATGCAACAGCAAAAACACTTCTAATTAATTCCTTCACCATATGTGTTGCCGGTTCCTGGGACAAGGATACAATTTTTTGGTCAGTGAAATGCAAGAAGGACAATTGCCAGTGCCATAGTGCATGACGAAATAAATTGGAAAATATTCGCAAAGAGAGTGCAAGGTTAGGGGGTACTCCGTATAAAAGTGTGTAATAGCCGATGAATTTCAATTTTTGAGAGGAAATAAAAAACCGTTTCCATTCGCAATGGAAATGGAAGTGATCTTTTGTAGCACAACCTTTTTCAAGTGGCCCTGTGACAGGTTATCAGCTAAAGGAAGCTTCTACAGAGTCAAATTCCATTTGCTAAAATTTAATATCATTTGATCTAGTAAACATTTTTCAGCTTGAACTGGGATATTGTCCTGGCTCAAGACTATTTTGCATCTATATTTGATAGAATGCAAATTTATTTACAAATGGCATGGTGACATTTACTACTTGGCTGCTGAATACCACTATTATGATTTCTACCCGGGTTTTGTAAAAAATGATTATTCTGAGATATTTACAATAAAAACATTGAACTCTTGATTTTTCTTATTTTTCGATTTAAAAGAAAAATACAATTTTTATACCCTCCACCTTAGAAATGGGTATTTTGGGTCTTGGTAAAATTCTAAGATGATATATGTCTATCTGTTGAAAGCATAGCGATAGCTTGCAAACGAAATGAGCTATATGCGACTAATGGTTGTAGATCGATTGGGATTGAAAGTGGCCGTATCCGGTAAAGTGGGAAAAAATATTCTCTAACAAGGATTGAAAATTCCCCAAATATTTAGATTATTTAGTCATTTTTTGAAAATTTCTGCTTTATACGCACTTGAATTTTTTGCGTATATTCCTCATGTAGGGTGAAAGCTCCAGAAAAAGTTAATAAACTATTTAGCGGTTAAAATGGGAAAAGGTGGAATCAAATGCTACTAATGATACGACAACTGCTAAAACATGAAATTCGTATTGACCATCCTTTTAATTGCGTAGATACAAGGGATTTTTCCAAATTCGTACTTTTAAGGTATACAGTACCAACCAAACGGCAGCAGTTAGAATAGTGAAATTATGCGTATGTATTTCTCTAACTGCGTAGGCGCGCAAAATATATATAAAGAGTGATTTTTTTGAGGTTAGGATTTTCATGCATTAGTATTTGACAGATCACGTGGGATTTCAGACATGGTGTCAAAGAGAAAGATGCTCAGTATGCTTTGACATTTCATCATGAATCGTCTTACAAACGAACAACGCTTGCAAATTATTGAATTTTATTATCAAAATGCGTGCTCTGTTAAGAAAGTTCATTGCGCGCTTCCATTTTATGGTCAGTTTAATCGACCCACTGAAGCGGCTATTCGGGCTATTGTGACTAAATTTCGCACCAAATTTACATTGTTGGACATTAAACCACCAACACGCTTACGTAGAGTGCGAACTGAAGAAAATATCGCAGCTGTATCGGCCAGTGTTAATGATGACCACCAATTTTCGATTCGTCGCCGTTCGCACCAATTGGGTCTCTGTTACTCAAAAACGTGGAAATGCCAAAATTGGACTAAGCGGATGGACCACCTAAGACGCAGCCGCGGTCAACATTTAAATGAAATTATCTTCAAAAAGTAAATGTCATGGACCAATCTAACGTTTCAAATAAAGAACCGATGAGATTTTGCAAATTTTATGCGTTTTTTTTAATAAAAAATTATCAAGCTCTTAAAAAATCACCCTTTATTTATATATTTTTGTTATACGATTTTTAATTTTTTATCTATACAAATCAACACGCCCTAATATATATTCTGTATCCTGGTAAAATTCGATTTAGCCATGTCTGTCTGTTGAAAGCACGCTAGGTTCCGATGGGCTAGGGCTAGGAGGTTGACATTTTGCGTAAATTTGTCTTATGGTTGCAGATCGGGTGGGATTGAAAGTGGGCGAAATCGGACTAGGGGGATTTTTTTCCCTAACAAGGACTGAAAGGGGTATTTTCAGTATTTATTTAGATTATCCTCTAGTAACGTGCATTAACAAAAAATTAACGGGTGAATGGTACAGCTAGAAGCATAATTCGGTGTGTACATCCCTATAATTACATAGACAAGTAAAATAGTTTGATTTTTCGAAATAAGTACTTTTAAAGGATACAATTAATCAAATCGCTGAAGATAAAATCATGAAATTCGGTGTAAGGGATTTTTTCGATATTTGTACTTTTGGCAAAAATGGGGCGAAAGGGACCAACATGGTACCAATCAGACGGCTGCAGTTAGAATAGTGAAACTCGGTGAGTACATTGCTGTGACTGTGTAGACACGAAAATAAAGATATCTTTCGATATTCGTACCTTTAGGATCAAAACGAGATAAAATTGGTACCTCGCAAATGGGTGCAGCTAGAATAGTGAAATTCAGTGGTTACACTCGTCTATCTTCGTAGACAAGCACAATATGAGTATATCTCCAAAATCGTGCTTTTAGGGTCAAAATTAAAAAAATATTTAACAAAATTAGATGTGTTCATTTCAATATGGACGCGAAACATAACAGATCTGTGAAATTTTAATAAAGCTGAATCAATAAATTGCAAATTGAAGAAATCGGCCTTGAGGGAAAATGTTTCTCCCTAATGACGACTGGCAATACACTTAATATTTAGGGTACATTTTTGAAATTTCAATATTATATATTTAGTAGTAGACTAGTAAGATTATAGTAAGCTATTTTCTTTTTGGCAACACTGGTTTAAACAGCTGACGCACGTTTCGTGTTTTGTTTCACTGTCAAACATCTTCAGTTTGGTCTATAATTTAACCATGAATCGTCTTACAAACGAACCACGCTTGCAAAATATTGAATTTTATTATCAAAATGCGTGCTCGGTTAAGAAAGTTCATCGCGCGCTTCCATTTTATGGTCAGTTTAATCGACCCACTGAAGCGGCCATTCGGGCTATTGTGACTAAATTTCGCACCAAATTTACATTGTTGGACATTAAACCAACAACACGCTTACGTAGAGTGCGACCTGAAGAAAATATCGCAGCTGTATCGGCCAGTGTTAATGATGACCATCAATTATCGATTCATCGCCGTTCGCAGCAATTGGGTCTCTGTTACTCAAAAACGTGGAAAGGCCAAAATTGGACTAAGCGGATGGACCATTTGAGGCGCAGTCAAGGTCAACATTTGCATGAAATAATCTTCAAACATTAAATTATATGGACCGTTCCATCGATTCAAATAAAGATTTCATGCATTTTTCGGAATTTTATGTGTTTTTTTTGAAAAACTTTCCTATAGCTTTTAAAAAATCAACCTTTAATAACGAAGCAATGGAATTTATTTAAATCAGTGCGCATAGTACAACAAGTAAAACCAGCGATAAGTTCGGTCGGGCCGAACTTTATATACCCTCCATCATGGATTGCATTCCACAGAGGCTGTCGATTTTCGTAGAAGTGCAGTAATATTAATTTTTTTAATATAATCAAACCAAATACAAATATTGAAAAAATAATTTTATAAATAAATATAATATTTTTATTATTTCAAACCACGCTTACAAGGCAAGGATATATATATCGAAATAATACTTCAAATTAATTCAAAAAATAAATATTGGTATATACATTTTTACAAATTTTACATTTTACTTTTCTTATTAAAATAATACAGTCACTTTGTCTGTATCTGAAAATGCTTCTCCCTAATGGCGACTGACAATCACCTAATATTTATGCATGTTCACTCTCACAATTATGGCATTGTATTTATGTATAGTAGTAGAATTTTAACAGTGCGCATAAATATACATTATAGTTTGAAATAGTAAACAAATATAGTAATGTGCATAAAAATATCACAATTTTCGTAATATGGTACTGTAATTCTATGTAAAGTCGACATCCTTTAATCTGCTGGTAATATTGTGGAATGCACTCCGTGGTGGAGGGTATATGAGATTCGGCCCGGCCGAACTTAACGCCTTCTTACTTGTTTGGTCTGTAATCAATATATGATTTGAACTGGGATATTGCCCTGGCTCAAAGTCATTTTGCATCTATATTTAATAGAATGCAAATTTATTTACAAATGGCTTGGTGACATTTAGTACTTGGCTACAGACACTACCACTATCACCATTTCCACCCTGTCAAAGGTTTCATCATTTTTAAATTCTTTTTATTTTGTTGACTTTTCATGAAATTGCTTTTCATATTGAATTTCATAAATAATTCGTATAAATATCAGCGATGCCGAATGCTATAGAAACAACAAATCAACTAATACATACATTTAAACATAATCCACCATTCATTCCATGGGGATGATGTTTCCATCCTCGTTACGGAAACGACGAAGACACATCACGATTTTAATATAAATATTTATGCATATTTATTGAAATTCTAACCATAAAATATTGCATTTAAAACATAGAACGCATGCAGCGTGCAGTGACTTCTGATCCTGTAAATAGTCTCCAGCATATTGTCGAGGAGTCGAGGGGGAAACCATAGGGAAGACAACATAAAAGTAGATAAAATTCGTAGATAGGAAAAATGCAATAATTCAAAATAAAAAGACAAGTAGAGGGTTTGCATTTTGGGATGATGGCATTTCGACAGAAGGGTTTTATTCGAGATTTTTTTTAAAGGCTCACCTTGACATACATTTTTACAAAAAGGCTTAAACACCAAAAATATTCCATTCTATTTTAATTCCAAAAGTACAAATTTTGAAAATCCATTATCACTATGCACTATGTACGTATAGTGCAAAATAGCTTAACTATATGATTCAAGCAATTTTTGCCATAAAAGTAAAAAGTACGAATTTTGAAAAATATTTTTATTTTGCGTGTCTTGGCATTCATAGGAATGTATACACCGAATTCCATGAGACACCGAATTGATGATTCCATTTGGTTGGTACCATTTGTGTCCCCCTTTTTCCTATTTTTTTTAAGAGTACGACTTTCTAAAATCTCTTTATTTTACGTGCCTACGCAATAAGAAGAATGTACACACCGAATTTCATCATTCTAGTAAGTCGTTTAGTTGACACTATTTGTATTCCTCTGTACCCGTTG
Source organism: Polietes domitor (assembly GCA_947397865.1). NCBI lineage: Eukaryota > Metazoa > Arthropoda > Insecta > Diptera > Muscidae > Polietes > Polietes domitor. The sequence goes on from CANDYM010000390.1 coordinate 192,112, forward strand.
TATCCCTTGAAAGTATGAATTTGGAAAAACCTTTTATTTTTCGTCTCTACGAAGTCAGTTGAATGTATATTCCATATTTCATGACTCTAGCTGCGGTCATTTGGTTGGTACTACTTTTTTCCCTTTTCCATTTTTACCCGAAAAAGTACGAATTTCGAAAAATCAGATTATTTTATGTGTCTACGCAATCATAGGAATGTATACACCGAATTTCATTATTCTAGGTGCAGCCGTTTGGTTTTTTATCCCTTTGTTCCCATTTTATCCCCTAAAGGTACGAATTTGGAAAAAATACTTTTATATTATGTATCTACTCAATTAGAGGAATGTACACACTGAATTTCGTGTTTCTAGCTGTTGTCGTTTGATACGTACCATTTTTCTTCCCTTTTGTCCCATTTCACCCCCTACGACAAAAAATCACTTTATGGTGTAGGTTTTTGTTATAGGGGGAATATACAACAATTCTGCAAGTACGACTGTGACTAGCTTTTACAGAGATTTGAAAGCCACATTAGGTTGTTCTTCTAGAATCTTTGTGGTTAAATTATTATTTACTTTTCAAACAATTACATTTTATATGTTATTCAAGTTATGTTATGAATCACTTAAAGTGGACATTATAAATAAAACATGTTTATTTACATCAGCATACATCACTGTCAGTGGATATAGTGTGACTTAGACCACTTATAAGCTAACACTAAAGACAAAAATGTCATTGTAAGGGTATTTTTTATATAAATGTCAAAAATAAAGGTTCTTAAATTAGAGATCTATTTTTTTTTTGAATTTTTGACTTACACAACTATCATTCTCACTGGCACATTTTGAAAGGTTGTAAAAGCTGTGAGGACGAGGAGAACATTGAACAAAATATCGATCTTGCTAACCTCAACGATATCTGAATGACTTTTAGTGACATTGGGTTCAGGTTTGGGCAATTTGCCAAGCATAAAGGTCGGTTCCGATACTGAGCGTAAGAGCCCGTACTATTACAATGGACCTCTTTTGGTCTAGGTGAGTCATATGATTACTCTCTGAGTGCTACCAAAAACTGACCTAACTGGTCCTATGACTTCTTTGTGGATGAATTTGCCGTATGACAGAAAATATTATAATCGATAACACCTTTAAATATTCATCGGACACCCCATAAATTATATATATTATTGGTCGTGGTAAAATTCTAAGACGATATAGTCATGTCCGTCTATCTGTCTGTTGAAAGCACGATAGCTTTCGAACAAAATGAGCTAGGAGGGTCAAAATTTTCCTAAATGGTCTTATGGTTGCATATCGGTTGGGATTGAAAGGGGGCGAAATCGTCCCAGAGGGAAAAATTTTTCCCTCACAAGGACTGAAAATACCCCTAATATTTAGAGTATTTCAGCATGTTTTTTGAACATAATAGTTTGTATTTACTTGATATTTGCAATTCGCATTCCCTTTATAGCATAAAAGGGCACCATAGAGTGATTTTTATTTGTAGGGGGCGAAATGTGACAAAAAGGGATAAAAATGGTACCTATCAAACAGCAGATAGAAACACGAAATTTGGCGTTCATTCATTCATCTAATAGAGTAGATACATAATATAAAAGTATTTTTTCTAAATTCGTACTTTTAAAGGGTTAAATGGGGATAGAGGGATAAAAATAGTACCAACAAAACGGTTGCACTTAGAATAATGAAATTCGGTGTATATATTCATCTGATTGCGTAGAAACATAAAATAAAAAAAATCGAAATTCGTACTTTTAGGGTGTAAAATGGAAAAAGGGGATTAAAATTGTACCAAACAATTGGATGCAGCTAGAACCTTGAAATTCGCTGTATACATTCCTCTGACTGAGTAGACACGAAAAATAAAAAGGTTTTTCCAAATTCGTACTTTCAAGGAATTCAATGGAAGCAGAGGGATAAAAATGGTACCAACTAAAAGGCTGCAGCTAGAACGATGAAATTCGGTGTGGGATGTACACACCGAATTTCAAATTGCATAGACACGTTAAATACATAGACTTTCGAAAATCGTACTTTTAAGGGATAAAATGCGAAAAAGGGGATACAAATGGTACCAACAAAAATGGCCGCCGATAGAATCATGGAATTCGGTGTAAACATTCCTCTGACTGCCACGTAAAATAATTTTTTTTTTTCAAATTCGTACATTATTTTGTTGCTTTTACGACAAAAAATGGTAGAATCATGAAGTTGTCTTATACTGCGTACGTGAGAGATAAGGTATTTTCAAAATTTATACTTTTGAAATTAAAATAGGATGGAAATACAACCAACCAAACGACTGTAGCTGATAATACACTATCTATCACCCAATATTTATGGTATTTATGAATGCTGCCGTATATTTACTTTATGAATTGAAGTATTATTTCCATTATAAAGGGTGATTTTTTAAGAGCTTGATAACTTTTTTTTTAAAAAAAAACGCATAAAATTTGCAAAATCTCATCGGTTCTTTATTTGAAACGTTAGATTGGTCCATGACATTTACTTTTTGAAGATAATTTCATTTAAATGTTGACCGCGGCTGCGTCTTAGGTGGTCCATCCGCTTAGTCCAATTTTGGCATTTCCACGTTTTTGAGTAACAGAGACCCAATTGGTGCGAACGGCGACGAATCGAAAATTGGTGGTCATCATTAACACTGGCCGATACAGCTGCGATATTTTCTTCAGTTCGCACTCTACGTAAGCGTGTTGGTGGTTTAATGTCCAACAATGTAAATTTGGTGCGAAATTTAGTCACAATAGCCCGAATAGCCGCTTCAGTGGGTCGATTAAACTGACCATAAAATGGAAGCGCGCAATGAACTTTATTAACAGAGCACGCATTTTGATAATAAAATTCAATAATTTGCAAGCGTTGTTCGTTTGTAAGACGATTCATGATGAAATGTCAAAGCATACTGAGCATCTTTCTCTTTGACACCATGTCTGAAATCCCACGTGATCTGTTAAATACTAATCACTCTTTATAAAGAGTGATTTTTTTGAGGTTAGGATTTTCATGCATTAGTATTTGACAGATCACGTGGGATTTCAGACATGGTGTCAAAGAGAAAGATGCTCAGTATGCTTTGACATTTCATCATGAATAGACTTACTAACGAGCAACGCTTGCAAATCATTGAATTTTATTATCAAAATGCGTGCTCTGTTAAGAAAGTTCAGAAAGAAAGAAATTGTGTTCAGCGACGAAGCTCATTTTTGGCTCAATGGGTACGTAAATAGGCAGAATTGTCGATTTTGGAGTGAATATCAGCCAGAAGCATTGCAAGAGCTACCAATGCATCCAGAAAAAGTCACAGTTTGGTGCGGTTTATGGGCTGGTGGCATCATTGGACCGTACTTCTTCAAAGATGATGCGAATCGTAACGTAACTGTGAATGGTGAGCGCTACCGTGAGATGATATCCAACTTTTTTTGCCCAAAATGGAAGAACTGAACTTGGTTGACATGTGGTTTCAACAAGATGGCGCTACATGCCACACAGCTCGCGATTCTATGGCCATTTTGAGGGAAAACTTCGGAGAACAATTCATCTCAAGAAATGGACCGGTAAGTTGGCCACCAAGATCATGCGATTTGACGCCTTTAGACTATTTTTTGTGGGGCTACGTCAAGTCTAAAGTCTACAGAAATAAGCCAGCAACTATTCCAGCTTTGGAAGACAACATTTCCGAAGAAATTCGGGCTATTCCGGCCGAAATGCTCGAAAAAGTTGCCCAAAATTGGACTTTCCGAATGGACCACCTAAGACGCAGCCGCGGTCAACATTTAAATGAAATTATCTTCAAAAAGTAAATGTCATGGACCAATCTAACGTTTCAAATAAAGAACCGATGAGATTTTGCAAATTTTATGCGTTTTTTTAAAAAAAAAGTTATCAAGCTCTTAAAAAATCACCCGTTATATACACATAGTATAACAATATTGGTAGCTTATTAATTAAATTTTCATACTTTTCAAATTTGTTGCGGACATTCCTCTTGTAGATTGAAAGCACCACAAAGAAAATAAAAGTTTTAGCGGGCGAAATGGGGCAAAAAGGAATAAAATATGGTACCAATGATACGACAACAGCTAAAATCATGAAATTCTGTTTGTACATACCTCTAATTGCATAGACACATGAAATAGAGGAATTTTTCGAAATTCGTACTTTTAAGGGATATAATGGAAAAAGAGGGATAAAAATGGGACCTACCAGAACCGCTGAATTTGAAATCATGAAATTCGGTGTATACATTCTGACTATGAAGACTCGAAGCAAAAAGGTTTTATCGAAATATTGGCGGAGAATGGGGAGAATTTGTACTTTTCTTATTAAAATAATACAGTCACTTTGTCTGTATCTGAAAATGCTTCTCCCTAATGGCGACTGACAATCACATAATATTTATGCATGTTCACTCTCACAATTATGGCATTGTATTTATGTATAGTAGTAGAATTTTAACAGTGCGCATAAATATACATTATAGTTTGAAATAGTAAACAAATATAGTAATGTGCATAAAAATATCACAATTTTCGTAATATGGTACTGTAATTCTATGTAAAGTCGACATCCTTTAATCTGCTGGTAATATTGTGGAATGCACTCCGTGGTGGAGGGTATATGAGATTCGGCCCGGCCGAACTTAACGCCTTCTTACTTGTTTGGTCTGTAATCAATATATGATTTGAACTGGGATATTGCCCTGGCTCAAAGTCATTTTGCATCTATATGTAATAGAATGCAAATTTATGAAATGGCATTGTGACATTTATTACTTGGCTACAGACTACCACTATAATGATTTCCACCCTGTCAAAGGTTTCATCGTTTTTAAACTCTTTTTCCTTTGTTGACTTTTCATGAAATTGCTTTTCATATTGAATTTCATAAATAATTCGTATAAATATCAGCGATGCCGAATGCTATAGAAACAACAAATCAACTAATACATACATTTAAACACAATCCACCATTCATTCCATGGGGATGATGTTTCCATCCTCGTTACGGAAACGACGAAGACACATCACGATTTTAATATAAATATTTATGCATATTTATTGAAATTCTAACCATAAAATATTGCATTTAAAACATAGAACGCATGCAGCGTGCAGTGACTTCTGATCCTGTAAATAGTCTCCAGCATGTTGTCGAGGAGACGAGGGGGAAACCATAGGGAAGACAACATAAAAGTAGATAAAAGTCATAGATAGGAAAAATGCAATAATTCAACATAAAAAGACAAGTAGAGGGTTTGCATTTTGGGATGATGGCATTTCGACAGACAGATTTTATTCGAGATTTTTTTAAAGCCACACCTTGACATTATTACCTGAATTTTTACCTCGGATACGCAATCCCGGGTATTATATGTGGAAGGAAAGAAAACTCTATACTCACTCAAAGCCTTGCTTTCGGGTCTTCTTAAGTCTTGTTTTCATTAAAAAACTCCCTGAAAATCCTATCACACCACCACCTCCACTCCGCTGTGCAACAAGAAACTTATTAAACATAACAACAACATTGGCCATATACTTGCAACAAGCGACTAGATGGATAGTAAGCAAATGTGAAACGCCAGCTTCTGGTTCTTATGCGAATTTGTTCTTGGTCGTTTGTTATTTGTGTTGTCTTCTTGTACCGTCTTTGTGACGGGAACATTTAGTATTCACTTTGTTGTCCCGACTAAGCAGCCATAGGATGCTGGATGGTGCACAGACAAGCATCATGGGAACGGAGACACAGCTCGTAGTTGGTGGCTGGTTGTCGTGAATAAATGTCATCTAAAGCTTTTCCATTTCACATTTTCATTTGTCTTGTCCTCTTTCTGTTTCGCTGCTATGTTGCTAAATGTCCTTGTTCCTTGCCATTGCTGCTGCCGTTTGTAGTCGTTGATATGTTGTGTTGTCTCATCTTTTTCTGGTGTTCATTTCTTGGTTAAAATACACAATATATATATTTTTCTTGCATTTGTTTTGAAAATCTGACTTTTGTCTGGTTTTTATTATAATGACTATTTCGTGATTTTGCTATTCCAATGTCCTACACTCACTCGTGGGAAGTATGTGAATTAATGAGGAGGTTTGAAACAAACAATATGAATTCGCTTATATTTGCATACAATGATTTGGGATAAGAATGAACGTTGCCACGATACGGGATCTCAAGGATTCGCGAACCTGAAAGTGTAAACGTTACAATATACATAAGTACGTATTCAAGGGGAAGGGAATACTAATAAAATAAAATTTGGTCGGCCATATGCTCATTATTTTGACGTCCACTAAGACTGAATGTAATATAGTGCTTGATTGTTGGCTGAAAGGCACCATGGAGGATATTTTTGGAAACAAAACTGAAGCTGAAGTCAAGGTGATGGGTGTGTGAGGGTCTACGTTTGGAAACCATGGTTGTCAGGAAATGTTAACATAATATAACCTACTCACTTCGTGGAATAGGTAACTATATGTTTGTCTTAAAAAAGGAAAGGCTAAAGTCGGACGGAGCCAACTGTATGACACACTCCACTTTCTATCCTATTACAATTCAATTCGGTAAACAAGTGAAATCGGGAAGGATTTTTGTATCCTGTAAATGTATGTGTTTGACAAAAAATGTCAGATCGGAAGGACATTTTTCTGGGGTATATTGGAACGATGTGATCCGTTTTCCCCGTGTATGTTTATAGGTGAAAAATAATATGTAAAGTTTGGCCAAAATCGGTTAAACATTTGGAAGCAACATTTGCATATATATAAATAAATTTATATCTAAATCTGAACCGATCTAACCCGCTTTCACCACAGATGTTTCTAGTTAGATTATAAGGTATTAGGACAAATTTGATGGAAATCGGGTACTATGTGTTCTTTATAGAGCGGAAAAAGTCAAATCGGAAGCGACATTCTATAGAGGCTATATGTAAACCTGAACCGATCTTACCTGCTTTCATTATAAGTGATTAGAACATAAGATGTTGAGCAGAATTTAAAGCAAATCGGCTACAATATGTGGTTTTTAGAGCGGAAAAAGTCAAAACGGGAGCGACATTTGTATGGGGGCTATATCTAAATCTGAACCGATCTAATCCGTTTTCGCCACAGGTGTATCTAATTAGATTATAAGGTGTTGAATAAAATTTTAAGAAAATCGGGTACTATATGTGCTTTAAAGGGCGGAAAAAGTTAAATTGGGAGCGACATTTGTATGAGGCCTATATCTAAATCTGAACCAATTTGCCTCAAATTAAATATCGTTCGTCCCTGATCCACAAAATTTACTTGAGTCAATTTTTACTAAGATCGGATAACAATTGCGACCTGTATCCTTTATAATGAACTCAGAAAGTGATTCTAAGCCGATCTGTATAATAAACGATGGGTCTAACTCGTTGCTTTGGGTGTTACAAACAAATGCACAATGACATAATACTCTCGTGTAGTGTATAATAAAGGGTGATTTTTTAGCTATTATCTTTTTGGCAACACTGGTTTAAATAGCTGACGCACGTTTCGTGTTTTGTTTCACTGTCAAACATCTTCAGTTTGGTCTATAATTTAACCATGAAACGTCTTACAAACGAACAACGCTTGCAAATTATTGAATTTTATTACCAAAATTCGTGCTCTGTTAAAGAAAGTTCATCTTTTACTTTTTACCAAAAAATTGTGTTCAGCGACGAAGCTCATTTTTGGCTCAATGGGTACGTAAATAGGCAGAATTGTCGATTTTGGAGTGAATATCAGCCAGAAGCATTGCAAGAGCTACCAATGCATCCAGAAAAAGTCACAGTTTGGTGCGGTTTATGGGCTGGTGGCATCATTGGACCCTACTTATTCAAAGATGATGCGAATCATAACGTAACTGTGAATGGTGAGCGCTATCGTGAGATGATATCCAACTTTTTTTTGTCCAAAATGCAAGAGCTTGACTTGCATGAAATGTGGTTTCAACAAGACGGTGCCACATGCCACACAGCACGCGCAACAATGGACTTATTGAGAGGCGAGTTCGGTGAACATTTTATTTCACGATCGGGACCGGTCAACTGACCGCCTAAAACATGTGATCAAAGTATAGGCCGCACTTGGTATCCGATGACCCTGAATTTTAGCAGACGTATTTTTTAGGACAACAGCGGTAATGTGGAAAAAATCAGTTCCGATTTATATATAGCCTCCCTACAGATGTCACTGTGATTTATTCTATACCGTTCTAGAATATCAGTCTGCTGTCCATCTAAGCTTGTTTGCACTCTACAGCTGGCAATTGTTGTCCGATTGTCGTAAAATTTGGCAGAAGTTATCGGAAGAATCGGCATTGAATTTGGAGGAAATCGGTTCAAATTTAGATATAGCCTCCATACGAATATCCCTATAATTTACACTATTACTGCTCTAGCATACACATTTGACATGGGATCATGACAAAATTTTCAGAATCGTCTTATATTTGAACTAGAAACAGTTAACGGGAAAGTGGACCATATGGGTCCATGGTTTGATATAGCCCCCATTCAAATGTACATCCGATTTACAATATTACTGCTCTAAAATGCACATTTTACATCGGATCTTGAAAAAATTTCCCACACAATGTTACATTTAGACTAGAAACACATATTTTGAAAATAGGTCAAAGTTTTGGTATAGCCCCCATACAAATGGGCCCCAGTTCACACTATTTTCGCTCTAGAACCCACACCTTACATTGGATCTTGATACAAATTTGCAGATCATATAATATTTCAACTAAGAATATCTATTTTGAAAGTGATCTATAATGATCCACTTTTTAATGTAGCGCCTTGCAAATACCCCCACCTAAGGATGGGGGTATATTCACTTTGTCATTCCGTTTGTAACACTTCGAAATATTCATCGGAGACCCCATAAAGTATATATATTATGGGACGTGGTAAAATTCTGTCTGTCTGTTAAAAACAAGATAGCGGTCGAACGAAATGTGCCAGGAGGTTCAAATTTTCCATAAATGTATTTTATGACTGCAGATCGGTTGGGATTGAAAGTGGGCGAAATCGGCCCAAAGGGAACATTTTTTCCTTCACAAGGACTAAAAATACTCATAATAACCCTTAATATTTTAGAGTATTTAAATATTTTTTTTTCAATATGTATGCTTGTACTTACTTGATATAGGGTATGCGCATTCCCCCTATAACAAAAATGTGAACCATAAAGTGATTTTTATTCGTATGGAGTGAAATGGGGCAAAAAGGGATAAAAATTGTACATATTAAACGACAACAGCTAGAAATACGAAATTCGGTGTGTACATTCCTCTAATTGACTAGATACATAATATAAAAATATTTTTTCGAAATTAGTACTTTTAAGGGTTAGAATGGGAAAATAGGGATACAAATGGTTCCAACCCAACGGCTGCATAATGAAATTCGGTATACACATTCCTGTGATTGTGTAGACACGTAAAATAAACGGATTTTTCGAAAATCGTACTTTTTGGGGTTAAAATGAAAAAAAGGGGATACAAACAGTACCAACCAAATGACCGCAGCTGGATTCATGAAATTCGGAGTATAGATTCCTCTGACTGTGTAGACACGAAAAATAAATGTTTTTTTCCAAATTCATACTTCCAAGGAATATAATGGGTTTAGAGGTATAAAAATAGTACCAACTAAACTGCTACAGCTAGAACGACGAAGTTCGGTTTGTACATCCCTCTAATTGCGTAGACACGGAAAATAAAGAGATTTTTGAGAGTCGTACTCTTAAGGGGGTAAAATGGGACAAGGGGAATAAAATAGTACCAACCAAATGGCCGCAGCTAGAATCATGGAATTCAGTGTATAGATTCATCTGATCCATAGACTCGAAAAAAAGGATTTTTTCAAATTCGAAATATCTAACGGCAAAAAAATGGGTAGAATCATGAAGTTACGTTATCTTATATTGTTTATGTGGGAGATAATGCATTATCAAAAATTGTACTTTTGGAATTAAAATATAATGGAAATTCAACCAACCAAATGAATGTAGCTGAAAATGCTTCCACTATCCCTCAATATTTATTGCATTAAACTTTTTTGATATATTTTATATTTACTTTTTGAATTGACTTGAAGTACTATTTCGATATATATAGTATAAACATATTGGTAGCCTTGCTTATAAGCATGGTTAAAAATAATTAAATATAAAAATATAATCAATGTTTTTAGCTTTTTTGGTTTGGCTATATTAAACATTTTCCTCTAATGTTACTGCACTCCTACGAAAATCTACAGCCTCTGTAGATTGCAAGCTATGGTGTAGGGTATATATATATATATCTTAACCGCCACACAAATGTTGCTATCAAATGTTTAGCTGATTTTGGCCAAACTTTAGATATTATATTTGACCTATAAACAAACATGGTGAAAGAGGGTCGGGTCACACCATTCCAGGTTTTAATATGCCTCCCTACAAATATCTTTCCCGATTTCACTTTTTTACCGAATTGAATTGTAATGGAGTAGAAAGTTTAGGGTATCATATAGTCGGTCCCGTCCGACTATACTCTTCACTTCATTAGTTTTTTTTGCTGTCCTGTACCCCTGTTCTGTAACTTTTGTGAGAACTTCTCGCATCGAAAAAGTCTGAAAAAAATTCAACTGTTTCTCGATATGTGAGTAAAAACTGTATCTGTAAATCAATGTGAAAAACGACAATGTATTATTGGAAATTTCCAGTCACATGTCAAAAAAAAAGTAAACAGAGAAAAGTAAGCAATCAAAAAATAAGAAATAGACAATATACGTATATGTTTAAATTTATTAAAAGTGTCAATAAATTTTTTCTTCTGATATTTAATGTATGCCGTATTGCTGATTGCTACATAGTGTGCGTGATCGAATTAAGCGAGAAGAAAGAAGAAATTTGGATCATATCAAATCAAAATTATGTTTACAAAATAATAAATAAATAACAACGTTTATAGATTTTCTGTGTTGGTTTTTCTATTTTTTTCGGTTTCAAATGTGTCAAATACTCTTTCTCGCAGACAAACTTACAGATGGTCATTGCTAAATCGATTCAAAAAGTGATTCTAAGTCCATCGATTTAATTAACAATGGGTCTAGGCCGCTTCCTTTTGGGTGTTACAAACAAATGCACAAAGACATAATACTCTCGTGGAGTGTATAAGAACATATGGTGACTGAAATTTCTCACAAATCAAAGTTACAGACAGAGTTGCTTGCGAGAATCAATTTTTTGTGTCAAATTACAAAGTTTCTGTTTCATTCACACGTTTCATGTGAGAAATTTCTCGATGGGAGAGTTACAGAACATGGATACTGATATTCCATTTGGCTTTGATACATTTGTAGTTACTACACTCATAAGTCGTTCGGATTACGTCAAGGGCCGATAGGGTCCCTCTAAATGACTCAGATGTTTGTATTCTTCACCTCTGCTTATTGCACGGCATATTCAAGTCGTCTCTGCCTATGCTGCACGCGCTTAAACTGTAATTTTGTATGTGTTGTTGGTGTGTCTTTGGTCTTTTCCCATTCTATTTTCATGTGCTGCTTTCTAATTTCTACGCGTCGTTTATCATAATTTAACTTCGTGACTTCATGAGACATTTTTATACACTCCACGAGAGTATTATGTCTTTGTGCATTTGTTTGTAACACCCAAAAGGAAGAGAGATAGACCCATTGTTAATTATACCGATCGACTTAGAATCACTTTCTGAATCGATTTAGCAATGTCCGTCTGTCTGTCCGTCCGTCCGTCCGTCCATCTATTCTTGTAATCACGATACAGGTCGCAATTGTAGACAGAACCAAATGAAACTTTGCACAACGAAGTTTTTCGGGATAAGAACGAACGCTATTTAATTTGAAGAAAATCGGTTCAGATTTAGATATAGCCCCCATACGAATTTCACTCCCGATTTGACACTTTTCATTCTAGATACCACATATTACAACAGATTTTCATCAAAATTGGCAAAACATCTTATATTACAACTAGAAACACCTGTGGTAAAAATGGGTCAGATCGGTTCAGATTTATATATAGCTCCCATACAAATTTCGCTCCCGATTTGACTTTTTCCGTTCTAGAAACCACATATTGTATCAGATTGTCTTCAGATTTGGCAAAACATCTTATATTTCAACTAGAAACACCTGTGGTAAAAATGGGGCAGATCGGTTCAGATTTATATATAGCTCCCATACGAATTTCGCTCCCGATTTGACTTTTTCCGCTCTAGAAACCACATATTGTGTCAGATTATCTTCAGATTTGGCAAAACATCTTATATTTCAACTAGAAACACCTGTGGTAAAAATGAGGCAGATCGGTTCAGATTTATATATAGCTCCCATACGAATTTCGCTCCCGATTTGACTTTTTCCGCTCTAGAAACCACATATTGTGTCAGATTATCTTCAGATTTGGCAAAACATCTTATATTTCAACTAGAAACACCTGTGGTAAAAATGGGGCAGATCGGTTCAGATTTAAATATAGCTCCCATACAAATTTCGCTCTCGATTTCACTTTTTCCGCTCTAGAAAACACATATTGTATCAGATTGTCTTCAAATTTGGCAAAACATCTTATATTTCAACAAGAAACACCTGTGGTAAAAATGGGGCAGATCGGTTCAGATTTATATATAGCTCCCATACAAATTTCGCTCCCGATTTGACTTTTTCCGCTCTAGAAAACACATATTATATCAGATTGTCTTCAGATTTGGCAAAACATCTTATATTTCAACTAGAAACACCTGTGGTAAAAATGGGGTAGATCGGATCAGATTTATATATAGCTCCCATACAAATTTCGCTCCCGATTTTACTTTTTCCGCTCTAGAAAACACATATTGTATCAGATTGTATTCAAATTTGGCAAAACATCTTATATTTCAACTAGAAACACCCATAGTGAAAATGGGTCAGATCGGTTCAGATTTACATATAGCTCACATACAAATTTCACTCCCGATTTTAATCTTTTCACTCTAGACACCATATATTACAAGAGATTTTCTTCAAAATTGGCAAAACATATTATATTTCAACTAGAAACACTTGTGGTAAAAATGTGTTGGATCGGTTCAGATTTATATATATCTTCCATACAAATTTCGCTCCCGATTTAACTTTTTCCGCCCCAGAAACCACGAATTTTCACCGAATTTCTTCAAAGTGAGCATAACACCTTATATTTGAACTGGACGAACTTATTGTGAAAGTTAGTCACATTTTTCCATGTTTGGATATAGCACGGATACAAATATTCTTATCGATTTGACAAATCGAACCAGGTTGTATTAGTCTATGATTAGGAAACATACAAAAATTCTTCCCGTTTTCACTTTTTTACCGAGTTGGACTGTATTCGGTTGGAAAGTGGAGTGTATCATATAGTCGGCCCCGCCCGACTTTAGCCTTTCCTTACTTGTTTTCATCTTCTTTTCTTTTTTTCTGTCTTTCGTTGGCTTATGTCGGTCTGCTAGCTGCAAAGGATACGCGTGCATGTGCATATCATGCCTTTCAGCTACAGGCCCGTGCGCAGGATTTTCCCCTGGGGGGGGTTTTCATCTACACTCAAAAAAAAATTTCCCTATAATGAGTTAAAATTAACTAAAATTTAGGAAACCAAGTACATTTTTACTAAATAAGTAGAATTTTGCTGAAATTTTCCTAAATCTAAGTAAATTTTTCCTAAAAACAAGTAATTTTTTACTAAATTTAAGCAAAATTTTCCTAAAACTAAGTAAATTTTAGTAAAATTTTGCTGAAAAAAAAATTTCCTAAAACCTAGTAAATGTTTTCAAATCAAGTAAATTTTTACTCAAACTGAGGGCAATTTTGCTGATTTTTTCCTCAAAACGAGTAAATTTTTAACTTAAACTGAGGAAAATTTTATTTTATACAAGAAAAAATGTGAAATTAAAATAAGTTATTTTTAACTAAAAAATCAAACAAATAGTTTTGATTCAGAGTATGCAAAACTGATACAAAAAATGACAACATGAAATATTTCTCAAAAGTTTCATGATACCTCTGCCATAAAGAGTTGAGCTATTACTCCATGATTGTTACGAAGGCAAAATAGGCGCCTTCGCAGTGGTTGTTTAGAATAATTCATAAAGTATTTAAGAAATAAGTCTCTGCAAACGAACGAGAATTGCTTCTTAGATTAATATTCAAGATTTTTTACCAATTTCAAATGTTTTTTATAAATTCATTAATACCTAAATGTATGAAGAACTCGGCATAAATTTCAGTAAACATTTTAACTTCATTTTAGGAAAAAATACATTTTTAAGTTAAAGTAAATTTTAATTTTTTCCATACAAAAAATTTCAGATTTTTTTACTTTTCTCATTGTCAGCAAAATTGCATTTCAGTAATCCATCTATCAGTACATTCAAAGGAATATGTCAGTAAAAGAAAGCAGAAAGTCTACTGAAAGAGCAGATTTTCTGCTGTTAAAAAAGAGACAGCAGACTTGTATCTGCTGAGATGGTAAACAGCCATTTGCGCATTTTGTCCCAAGCTAATATAAAAGAAAATTCGAGCTAAACTCGCTTATGAACGCTTATCTATTTTTATATTTTAATTAACAACAGCAAATTTTAGCAGACTGCAAACTCTTTAGCAGTGTGAATGGTGATGTAAGATTGCAGAAAACTGCTGTAATAGCAGAAAGTGCCTGCTGATAGACAGCAGACAATCGCTGCTATTTTATCGAGGGCTTATATTCATAAGTGGCTATGAAAAAAACATAAATTTTCGGGAGAGCGAAAAAACTGATTTTCTCCTTAATTTGAAGAGAAATTATTAATCGCTCTTCTACAGTTTAATCTAAAGAGGATTACTAATTGCTACGATTAAAAAGTTTTCGAAATTTCCTATTATTCGTGGTTTCATGGTTCATAGCCACTTTTGCACGTTTAAAATTGAGCACTATGAATGTTGAAATAAGAATAAGATTTATTATAAACTCCATAACTTGTTGCATGAAATCTTGACAATGTTGTATAGAAAACGCTTTTTCTGTGATGTACACATCGAATTTAAAGATTCCAGCTTCATCCGTCAGATTGGTCGATTGTAACATATATGTAGCCAGTCGCGAAAATCGCTGCAATTGATGAAAAATCCAAAATTCGCCGTTGCAATTCCTTATATTTTAACTTTCTTCATTCATAATTCTGAAACTATTCATACACAAGTATTCCCCAAGAAGTCAGCAATAACATGCCAAAGAAATATTTTGGTATTCTCAATATAATAAAAAGTTACGGCGGTTTTTCTAAATATACTTTTCACAATTTTTGACTTTACAGCCACCATTTTTCCTATTTTAGCCTGATAACTGGGGAATCAAATGCTATTAACGCGAAATGATGGAATTTGATAGTACGATATGCCTTAAATCTAGAATAATGTTTTAAACAAAATCGTTGTAGCGAATTATATCCTTCGGTTTTATGCTCTCCATTGTTGACATATTTTGTTTCTATTATTTTTATGTTCATTGCCACTTATGCAGTCACAAACTAACGTGCGAGAGGATAGCCAAATCAGAAATAAAAAAATGGCTTTAGAAAAAATCTTTTCCAAATTTTCCAGATGACATCCAAATCTGAGAATAGTTGGGCATCAAAAACTCATTTTCGAGCAAATGGTTCATATCCACTTTTGAATATAAACCCTCGATATATATTTTGAAGAAATATTACACAAAAAAACGATCAAATTCATCGGCGATAAACCCTTCAGTCCCTCATTTTTTCTATGATAAATGCAGAAAATTGGATATGCTTTTGACGAAGTATGGGTCTAAATAGGATGTTTAAAGAGTTTTGGGGTTTTTAATTTATACAGGACATGAGTAACAGGATGTTTACTCAAAATCTTTATACGCATATTCCGATTAAATAAAAAATATTTGGAAATGTTTCTTCATTTTTATAATCTTAAACATGTATAAATTCAATTAACAAATACAGTTTTTTGTATTCGATGAAATGCAAGAAGAAACAACTAGTCATTTTAATTCCAAAAAACCAAATAACTGGTATTTTAGAGCATCGTTTTCCTACGTAGATCCAAGTTACTGAATTTGTTGTTTCTCTTTTGACTAATACTTGCTACATATGTACAAAAAATACTAACTCTGAAAAATATTAGACATAAGTGATAAATATAACAAAAATTTTAGTAAGTTAAAACTCATTTCTTCATTTGTCGAAATGGATTTGTATTATAATTGCAAACTCCCAAAACATTGGAAGTAACAGAAAACGTTGTTGTTGCATCTGTGATGAAAATAGGACACATCGGTTCATATTTAGATACAGCTCCATAAAAATGTCCAATCGCAAATGTAACATCGCTCTAGCGCTCTACAAGCATCAAAAAAATTATTTGCTTTTATTAAGAATATTTTAGATTTCATTATGATTTTTATCTACACTTTTTTAAAATTACTAAACGATTTTGTTATTAAATTTCCAAACTTTTATTGCAGTACATAATTAAAAGTTCATAAGATATAGCTCAAGTCGAATGTCAAGAAGTGGTATCGGTTAATAAAAATGAAAATTTTCCGAACAATTGGGTGTCCATTAGCGAAATTAGTACTACACAATCTTGAAATTGGCACAATTCGTTTAGTTTGTTTGTATTTTTCATAACCTTTGTCCGAAATTCAAGAAAGATACCACGATTTTTCTATGTATTTTTCGTGTTTTCATGATTTTACTGCAAAATTACCATTTCAGACGAGTTATTTTAAAAAAATCTTAAAAATTCTATATTTTATTGCTTCAGAAAGTCTAGAAGGTTTTAAAAAGTATATGTTCGAAACCTCTCTGGGGGGGGTTTGAATTATTTGCATTTATTAAGAATATTTTAGATTTCATTATGATTCTTATCTACACTTTTTTAAAATTACTAAACGATTTTGTTATTAAATTTCCAAACTTTTATTGCAGTACATAATTAAAAGTTCATAAGATATAGCTCTAGTCGAATGTCAAGAAGTGGTATCGGTTAATAAAAATGAAAATTTTCCGAACAATTTGGTGCCCATTAGCGAAATTAGTACTACACAATCTTGAAATTGGCACAATTCGTTTAGTTTGTTTGTATTTTTCATAACCTTTGTCCGAAATTCAAGAAAGATACCACGATTTTTCTATGTATTTTTCGTGTTTTCATGATTTTACTGCAAAATTACCATTTCAGACGAGTTATTTAAAAAAAAATCTTAAAAATTCTATATTTTATTGCTTCAGAAAGTCTAGAAGGTTTTAAAAAGTATATGTTCGAAACCTCTCTGGGGGGGGTTTGAACCCCCAAAACCCCCCCCCCTGCGCACGGCCCTGTTCAGCTATTACTCTTACCCCGGCCAAGCAGCCACGTTATCCTGAACTGTACGAAAAGTACTGGCGTCAACTGCAACAACAGCACTGGTGACATGAACAGTGCGCCATCATCTTCGTAATCGTCCGTTGCCTCTCTGCAGCTAGCACTGGAAGATGCGAAGAGTTCTGCTGTGATCATTTTCTTAAACTCATGGAGGGAGATGGAGAACAAGAAAAAATAAACAGGAATGAATGTTAACCCAGAAAAAATGATGAACAAAAAACGTACATTCACCACAACTGCAGGCAAATAAAGTGGATTTGCTAAGAAACAGCCATAAACACACACTTACGCACTCTCTTCCTTAAACGCACGCACACACACATACGCACATACCCACTTTAGGCAAATAATTTCACTTCTTTGTTTGTGGTTGTAATTGTGGATGGCTCTGGTTCAGTGTATTGGAGTGTGTCTGACATTTATTCACGTTTTATAGTTTCCGCGCCACACACATTGCTTCAACCACCCTACACACACACACATACACAGTTCCTGTCGACATTCTGCTCCTCATACACACCGGTAATATTTGTTCTTTTGTTCTTCCCCTCGACTGGGAAGAAAAATTGAAGTAATCTATATATATAAAAGAGTTGCGTTACTGACTGACTGACTGACTGACTGACTGACTGACTGACTGACTGACTGACTGACTTATCAGTGACCAGCCCCCAGACCAAACGGCTGAAGCCAGGGTCATGAAATTTTCAGGGTAGTTCCCAAATATGACGTAGACATCGACTAAGAAAGGGTTTTACGAAATTCGTACTTTTAGGGGATAAAATGGCCCAAAAAGGGATAAACATCGAACCTTCGTCCTGACTAAACGGCAGTAGCTATAAACATGAAATTCGGTGAATTCCTTGCAATGACCATGCAGACGAGCTACAAATAGAGATTTTTCGAAATTTGTACTTTTAAGGGACGAGCGGTACAAAAAGGGATAAAAATGGTACCATCTAAAGTATTACAGCTAGAAACGTGAAATTTGGTATGTAAATTCCTCTGACCATATAGAAACGAAGTAAAATTGGATTTTTCGAAATTTGTACTTTTAAGGGACGAGCGGGACAAAAAGGGATAAAAATGGTACCATCTAAAGTATTACAGCTAGAAACGTGAAATTTGGTATGTAAATTCTTCTGACCCTATAGAAACGAAGTAAAATTGGATTTTTCGAAATTTGTACTTTTAAGGGACGAGCGGGACAAAAAGGGATAAAAATAGTACCAACTAAAGTATTACAGCTAGAAACCTAAAATTTGGTATGTAAATTCCTCTGACCATATAGTAACGAAGTAAAATTGGATTTTTCGAAATTTGTACTTTTAAGGGACGAGCGGGACAAAAAGGGATAAAAATGGTACCAACTAAAGTATTACAGCTAGAAACGTGAAATTTGGAATGTAAATTCCTCTGACCATATAGAAACGAAGTAAAATTGGATTTTTCGAAATTTGTACTTTTAAAGGGACAAAAAGGGATAAAAATGGTACCAACTAAAGTATTACAGCTAGAAACGTGAAATTTGGTATGTAAATTCCTCTGACCATATAGAAACGAAGTAAAATTGGCTTTTTCGAAATTTGTACTTTTAAGGGGCGAGCGGGACAAAAAGGGATAAAAATGGTACCAACTAAAGTATTACAGCTAGAAACGTGAAATTTGGTATGTAAATTCCTCTGACCATATAGAAACGAAGTAAAATTGGATTTTTCGAAATTTGTACTTTTAAGGGACGAGCGGGACAAAAAGGGATAAGAATGGTACCAACTAAAGTATTACAGCTAGAAACGTGAAATTTGGTATGTAAATTCCTCTGACCATATAGAAACGAAGTAAAATTGGATTTTTCGAAATTTGTACTTTTAAGGGACGAGCGGGACAAAAAGGGATAAAAATGGTACCAACTAAAGTATTACAGCTAGAAACGTGACATTTGGTATGTAAATTCCTCTGACCATATAGAAACGTAGTAAAATTGGATTTTTCGACATTTGTAATTTTAAGGGACGAGCTGGACAAAAAGGGATAAAACTGGGACTTACTGAAGTATTGCAGATAGAATCGTGAAATGTGGTATGTAAATTCCTCTCACCATATAGAAACGAAGTAAAATTGGATTTTTGTACTTTTAAGGGGCGAGTGGGACAAAAAGGGATAAAAATGGTACCAACTAAAGTATTACAGCTAGAAACGTGAAATTTGGTATGTAAATTCCTCTCACCATATAGAAACAAAGTAAAATTAGATTTTTTCGAAATTTTTACTTTTAAGGGGCGAACGGGACAAAAAGGGATAAAAATGGTACCAACTAATGTATTACAACTAGAATCGTGAAATTTGGTATGTAAATTCCTCTGACCATATAGAAACGAAGTAAAATTGGATTTTTCGAAATATGTACTTTTAAGGGACGAGCGGAAGAAAAAGGGATAAAAATGGTACCAACTAAAGTATTACAGCCAGAATCGTGAAATTTGGTATGTAAATTCCTCTGACGATATAGAAACGAAGTAAAATTGGATTTTTCGAAATTTGTACTTTTAAGGGGCGAGTGGGACAAAAAGGGATAAAAATGGTACCAACTAAAGTATTACAGCTAGAAACGTGAAATTTGGTATGTAAATTCCTCTGACCATATAGAAACGAAGTAAAATTGGATTTTTCGAAATTTGTACTTTTAAGGGGAGAGCGGGACAAAAAGGGATAAAAATGGTACCAACTAAAATATTACAGCTAGAATCGTGAAATTTGGTATGTAAATTCCTCTGACCATATAGAAATGAAGTAAAATTGGGTTTTTCGAAATTTTTTACTTTTAAGGGGCGAGCGGGACAAAAGGGGATAAAAATGGTACCAACTTATGTATTACAACTAGAAACGTGAAATTTGGTATGTAAATTCCTCTGACCATATAGAAACGAAGTAAAATTGGATTTTTCGAAATTTGTACTTTTAAGGGGAGAGCGGGACAAAAAGGGATAAAAATGGTACCAACTAAAATATTACAGCTAGAATCGTGAAATTTGGTATGTAAATTCCTCTGACCATATAGAAATGAAGTAAAATTGGATTTTTCGAAATTTTAGTTTTTTCGTTTGCATTTTTTTTTTGGTCTGTAATCAATATTTGATTTGAACTGGGATATTGTCCTGGCTCAATACCATTTTGCTTCTATATTTAATAGAATGCAAATTTATTTACAAATGGCATGGTGACATTTATTACTTGGCTGCAGACTACCACGATCATGATTTCGACCATGTCAAAAGTCTTTTCAAGTGGCTTCGCAGCGACTTTTCAACATCAAACCCGGCCTCTATAAGGAGATGATTCTCACAAATTTTTACTTTTAAGGGGCGAGTGGGACAAAAAGGGATAAAAATGGTACCAACTAAAGTATTACAGCTAGAAACGTGAAATTTGGTATGTAATTCCTTTCACCATATAGAAACAAAGTAAAATTAGATCTTTTCGAAATGTTTACTTTTAAAGGGCGAGCGGGACAAAAAGGGATAAAAATGGTACCAACTATTGTATTACAACTAGAATCGTGAAATTTCGTATGTAAATTCCTCTGACCATATAGAAACGAAGTAAAATTGGATTTTTCGAAATATGTACTTTTAAGGGACGAGCGGGAGAAAAAGGGATACAAATGGTACCAACTAAAGTATTACAGCCAGAATCGTGAAATTTGGTATGTAAATTCCTCTGATCATGTAGAAGCGCAGTATAATTGAATTGTTCGAAATTTGTACTTTTTAAGGGGGTAGGCGAGACAAAAAGGGTTCCAATTTAAGAATTGCAGCTATAGTCGGGAAATTTGGAGTGTAAACTGTGTGTAAAGCGCAATCTAGGATTTTTTGATATTCTCTTATAGGGGTGAGCAACAAGGGATAAAAGTAGTACCAACTAAAGTATTAGTCGTGAAATGTGGCGTGTAAGTTCCACTGACAACGAGAAGCGCAAATCTAAACGAATTTTTCTAATTTTGTACTTATAAACAATGAGCGGGATA
Organism: Polietes domitor; assembly: GCA_947397865.1. Classification (NCBI taxonomy): domain Eukaryota; kingdom Metazoa; phylum Arthropoda; class Insecta; order Diptera; family Muscidae; genus Polietes; species Polietes domitor. Next base: position 213,600 of record CANDYM010000390.1, read on the forward strand.
AACATAGTACTAAATAAAATATTTCAGCTATATTCGTGAAATTTTGTGTTTAAATTTCTCTGACAACGTAGACTTGCAACATACATGGATTTCTCGAAATTTGTACTTTTAAGTTGCGAACGGGACAAAAAGGGATATAAATGGTACCAACTTTAGTATTACAGCTAGAATCGTGAAATTTAGTGTGTAAAGACCATATAGAAGCGCAGTTGTTTGATTTTTCGAAATTTGTACTTTTAAGGGGTGCGCGGGACGAAAAGGGATAAAAATGCTGTACAATCATTTAATTACGTAAGCGCGGAATATAAATGGATATTTCAAAATTTGTACTTAAAAGGGGGGAAACGAGACAACAAAGAATAAATGTGTTACCAAATAAAGTACATATTTTTAGGGGAAGCAAAAAAAATTTTACCTATAGTGATTTTTCAAAATGTGTACTTTTTGGAAAAGAAGTGCTAAAAGTTATAAACTGGCTGGCTGAATCTAGAAACATGAGATCTAGGATATAAATGGTTGTAATATTTTGTTCAAAACTTGGTAGAAAATTATACATACGAAGTAGTTCAGCTAAAATAGTGCATATCGACAAGCACATTCCTTTGACTGTGTGTGAGTAGGAGATTTCCAATTTACTATTTTAGATTTATCTATATCCACCAAAAGAAAATTAAATAAATACTATCCAAAAACAAAGACGGATAAAATTAACAAATAACTGGCTTTTTCGCGTGCGAAGCAGCGGGAACTGCTAGTTTCAGCATATTACGTTTCCAGTTACGCTGAAATTGTACATTCTCCTGATGAAGATGAAGCACAGCTCATCTTCATGGCGACAGACAGACAGACAGACATCATCCCCGTGTACAGGTGTGCACACCGTTCACAGTTGTCGTTTATCTTGAGCAACTTCGTGGCCTTATTCATACGTAAAATAAATATTGACACCACAATGCACATACATAAGTATTGACGTACTGTACTGTGAAAAACTCAAGGAGATACAGGCTTGGCCTACCTTCCGAATACAGTACTCCAGAGATGACATCCGAAAAACCAATTGTTGTCAATTTGCCTGCAAGGAGGGTGAGGGGAGGGGAAGAGACATTTTTGGCATGGCTACAAAATTGATGGTGGAGTTGCCAGTGGCATCTTCTCGATGCAAACTATTCGAAATAGGCTACTGCCAACTTCCTGATTCCTATAGCTTCTTCCAGGCGAAAGTATTCGCATATTTCCTACAAGGATGGTGAGGAGCAGGAAAGAGACATTTTTGGCTCCAAAATAGATTGTGGACTTTTCACTGGTATCTTCTCGTGAATATCTATTATAACAACTTCCTGATTCTTGTAGCTTGTCTTGGCAATTAGGAAAGCAGACAGTAAACTTACCCTTTTGGACAAAGCCCATCCACCATTATGTCTCTAAGATCTCTAACCACATAATCAACGTCTATTCTCGTAAACCTATTCATTGTGCAGCTGCCCATACAGACTTGCCTCTCTGAAGTCACCCTCAACCTATCAAAACTTCCCCATTAATCCTCGTACATTCTGTGTTTACTACATTACACCCGGCTCAAAGAGGAAATAGGATGGGAGGAAATTCTCCAAAACCAAAACAATAGATAATGACAGGATAAACATATGCTAATTGCAAATAGGAAAATATGTTCATATCCTGAGCTTCCTGGTAGTACGAACAAGGCAAGACGCCAGCCTATTCCCATGACTCGTTTGCATGCCATCTTAAAAGGTTCGCATAGTTAATATAGCCCTCCAGTAATTTTACAAACTTCATAATTGCAAAGTGCTTTAATTAGTAATATAAGAATACTCAATTTGTGCTGTGCCCCCCTCCAGCCCCTCCACACCATTTTATAGTTCTACATGCTTTGTGAGGAAGGACCATTAAGAGTCTGCTTCTGTATTGCTAATAACCCGATACGTTGAACTAACCCACAGATGACCGCCACTGAGAGTGGATATCTCTGTCGGTGGCTGTGGTTGGCGTGTTGTAAAATAAATATTTTTTTCGCTCAACAATTATACGCGTAACTTCTTAATGGTGATGCCAACCAACTAAATTTAAGTGGAGTGTGATTGAGAGAGGGAGGGGGAACGGAGGAGAGCAGGGACGTGCTGCTATCGAACCCGGGGAACTAATAAATAAAATTCTAATTAACTTTAGTATAGCTTGGCGGAATTCTTTATCAGACGACAACTGTTTTTTATTAAGATACCACAGATGTATTTTATTCTTTAAATACTTTTGGCATCAGTTTTTTCAAATTTGGAGACATCCTAGGAATATCTACTTTGAGGTCATATAAATAAATCGTTAATACATGTTGATAGCTTTGGATGTACAACAGAGGAGAAGGTTTCTTCTTAAGCCTGGGCTCAATGTGGTTCAGATGTTATGGGTCGTCGAACCTGCTGATTTCAAGAAACTCCATCATATCATTGGCACCAATTTTCACCACGCTTCATTAGAAAGTCCACGTTCGGACTATACAGGGTTGGGACTAACCTAACGATGGTACGATTTTATGTAGACCATATCGAAATTATTGTCTAGGTCTTTTCTCGAAAATGAGTTTTTGATGCCAAACTATTCTCAGATTTGGATGTCATGAAAAAGAAATTTTTTTCTAACGCCATTTTTTTAATTTTTCTGATTTGGCTATCCACTCACACGTTAGTTTGTGGCAGCATAAGTGGCTATAAACATAAAAATAATATAAATAAAATAGTTCAACGATGGTGCAGCATATAACCGAAGGTTATAATTAGCTACAACGATTTTGTTTAAAATATTTTTCTAGATTTTGAGCATATTGATTGTACTATCAAATTCCACCATTTCGCGTAAATAGCATTTTGATTTCCAAGTTATCGCGTTAAAATAGGATAAATAGTGGCTGTAAAGCAGAGTTACAAGCCGACCAAGAATTATCGGCGGCGGCGGCGCTACCCAAAATGGGTCGGCGGCTTTCGGCTGATTTGTCGGCTCGTTCTGTCATTCGATCACCCCTATTTATTTGATAATTTTGGGAAAAGGGAAGGAACAATTTTCTTTTATTTGTTGGCAAGTAATTCAATATTCGTTAATATTAGCCAATATTAGCAAATGTTCACATAATTTAATAGTATTCTCCCACACAATTATTGTTTGGGAGTGGGAATCCATTCCCAAAATTTATAATATGGATGCATTTAATAAATATTTTTGCAATTACAGCTTCTCATGTGAGGCATATCTCGCTTTGAAGGTAATTTCAATTACTTTTAAAATATTGAGTTTTTGTGTTATAGCAGGGTTAGATTTTTTAAAGTTTTTGCAATTTTATTTCTTTTATTTTGATTTTAAATGATTACACCAATCCATTTTGTTGACATTTTACAGTAGTGCGCTCAGGTCTATTTTTAAGCGACTGTGTACGTTTGAAAGTGGTGAAATGGTGGCTTCTATTTTGTACGATTTTTTTTTCGATTTATTTTTTACAAAATCAACCAGTATTAAGGTGAAAAACCATCAAAATTATAATTTTTTCATTAGTTCATAAACAAAAGGTATAAAACAATGAAAAATCCAAGAAAAAATTGGCTATGGAAAAATATTTTTTTTTAATTTTTGTTCTGATGTTGCTCTACTCTCTACACTGTATAAAAAATTACAATAAAATAAATAACATAAATTACATAAAACTTTAATATTTTAAAAGTAATTGAAATTACATTCAAAACGAGGTACAACACACAAAATTCGGTAAAGACTTTCAGGAATTACAGGCGATTGAATGAACACACCTTTTGAAAAAAGTAGTATGTTTTTCACTGTTAATTCGTAAAAAAATTTAATTTTTTTTACAAAAATACGTATTTACGTATTTTTATGAGAAGAACACATACATAAACTTTCAAAACAATCGCAGCTATCGAGGTTAAAACCGTACCGCTTCATATGGAAAAAACAAAAATTCTGCCGGATCCGTTGGCTAGATCGCGAGAAAATCAAAAACAAAAATGTTATTCATGAAAATTTTATTTTTATTTATTTATTACAATTTAAAATTATAATAAACTAGAAAAAAGCACTAGCAATTAAAGCTATCGGCTTATATGAAAATCATTTTAGCCATATTTCCCGCGAAAATGAAAATTTTCCAAAAAAATATCTATTTTGTATTTTTTGTTTACCGTGCCCTACCGCAATATACACTTTTTGCAAAAAAAAATGAAAAAGGCACAAAAATAAAATAGGAAATTTAAAAAACTTTTTAATCGTAGCGATTTGTTATCCTTTTTGGATTAAACTGTAGAAGCGTGATTAATAATTACTCTTAAAGTTAAGGAAAAAATCAGTTTTTTTTGCTCTCCTGAAAAGTTATGAAAAACCAATCGCAAATCGATATCGGTTTATTCCGCTTTCCCTAGAGAAAAATTAATGGTTATCAGTATTACGCTTCCCTCCTTCTACGGTCTACTGCTGGACAGTTTTTGGCCTTTCTTCCATAAAAAATTTAAAGAATAGGCAAATGTATGGGGGCCAAATTTTATAAAAATGCTGGTTTTGTATGGGAACCCCATCTTTGAATGGAGATAGGCGACAGGTATGTTTGGGGAAAATATTGGGGAGAAAATTATTGGGGACCAGTCTTACATGTCTTCCCTCCAGGGGTGACTAAGGGGGGCTGTTTTGAGCCTTCCCTCAATTAAACAAAATATAGAAATAATGTGTGGGGACCACCTTAAGAGGGTAGGTACGTTCTGAGAAAATATTGGGGCTGAAAAAGTGTTGGGGGTTGGTCATACATGTGACTCCACTAGGGGCCTCCTTGGAGCAGTTAGAGTGGTAAGAGCAAATTTTATATAAATAAGTTTTTGTATGGGAGCCCCAGAAAGGAGTGGAGTAAGAATGTGGAATGCAATCCATGTTGGAGGGTATATAAGGTTCGGCCCTGCCGAACTTAACGCCTTATTTATACCCTCCACCTAAGGATGGGGGTATATTCACTTTGCCTGGAGACTCCATGAAGTATATAAAGGATGGTTAAATTTTAAGGACCGATGTTGAATGTGTACCACTCCAAAACGTCAAGCTTTTTTTCTGTATTTCATTTGAAATTTCTCAATTTCAAACTAACTCAATTTGAACCTTGGATAGATACACAATCGAGCAACGCGTTAACGTTATTCAGGCTTATTATGAAAATTAGGGTTCAAATCAAAATGCATATCCGAAGAAAAT